>WNGS01129430.1:129528-143154 GCA_020271785.1 Procambarus virginalis
TTCCAAGAGTACTTCTACTCCCAAAGCCCGGCTCGAGGCCAGACTGACTTGTGAGAGTTTGGTCCACCAGGCTGTTGCTTGGAGCAGCCCGCAGGACACATACCCACCACAGCCCGGTTGGGTCCGGCACTCCTTGAAGGAAACATCTAGTTTCCTTTTGAAGATGTCCACGGTTGTTCCTGTAATATTTCTGATGCTCGCTGGTATACGTTGAACAACCGTGGACCTCTATGTTCATACAGTGTTCTGATTGTGCCCATGGCACCTCTGCTCTTTACTGGATTCTATTCTGCATTTCTTCCAGTCGTTCACTCCAGTACGTTGGTATTTTTACTGTGCAGATTTGGGACCTGTCCCTCCATATTTTCATGTGTATATTATTGGTATCTTTCTCGTCTCCTTTCTAGTGAGTACATTTGGAGAGCTTTGAGACGATCCCAATAATTTAGCTGCTTTATCTCGTCTATGCGTGCCGTATATGTTCTCTGTATTCTCTCAATTTCAGCAATCTCTCCTGCTCTGAAGGGGGAATTAAGTAATTATCAAAAGAAGGCACCAGATCGGGAAGGCTATGTAGCACCATCAAACGTGCAGGATAACCAGAGGGCGTTAATATCACCAAGGATGCCAATACGAGAACAAAAACGCATAAGGCGAACGAAAGTATCCGAGTCACCAGGAATTCTATTGAAGGACAGGCGACCGCGAGGGGCGGTCAGAAAGCAAGACACACGCTCGTCCTGGAAGTCAGGACATTCAAGAAGGACATGCACGACCGTAAAAGGAACAATGCAAGTAGATAATAAGGAGCAGGGTGGCGCTCCATCAAGTGACAATGGGTTAAGCGAGTATGGCCAATACGCAACCTCGCCAGAGCTATTTCCCATCGCCGGTTACTGTGGTAGGAGGACGGGCACGAGGAAACACAACATTTAAGAGTTCGTAGTTTGTTACCAGTAACAGACGACCAAGAAGCCTGCCAACGGGTAAGGATGGAGAAATGGATAACCGGGTAATAGTCGGAATATGGAATACCTTTACGAGAGATGGGACAAGAGCGGACAGCTTCCTTGGCAGCAGCATCCGTACACTCATTTAAAGACACACCAATATGGCTGGGAACCCAACAAAACTCAACCGACTTAAATTTACTGTGAACAAGAAACAGCCAATGCTGGATCTCGACAACTACTGGATGAACCGGATTAAAGGACCCGAGAGCCATGAGGGCACTACGAGAGTCAACAACAACTGCAAAGGAAGACTGACAACGAGAATGCAGGAGACGAAGAGCATAGAGAAAACCATAAAGCTCCAATGTAAAGATGCTAGTCTCCGTAGGTAAGCGACACATATAAGTGCGATCAGAAAAAACAACAGAGTAGCCAACACCATCTGCAGACTTAGACCCATCGGTGAAGATGGAAATGGAGCGGGAGTGAGAAGAGAAATGCTCATGGAAAAGGCGTTTTAGAACCGTAGGAGGGGTAAAAGCTTTAGTGATGCGGGTCAAGGATGTACAAAACTGCAGAAGGGGGACTCTCCACGGGGGCAAAGAAGGAACAAACGAGGAGAAACATTAGAAACACGAACGCAAAGAGAATCTATAAGCGAGATAATCGGACAGAAAGAGGGAGGTTGTGAAGAGGAACAGGAACCGCAGGAGAGGTAAAAGTTAAAGCATGACAGAGGCGAGAGGAAGGATGTTGTAAGGACCGCGCAAGATAGCGAAGACAGTAGCGATCACGGCGGTCCTGGAGAGACAGGAAGCCAGTGTCAACATACAAGCTAAGGACGGGAGTCGAACGAAAGGCACCAGAACTGAGGCGCAACCCAGTATGGTGCAAAGCATAATGACGGCAAAGAGTAGGAGGAGAAGCAGACGAGTAAGCAGGGCAACCATAATCGAGCTTAGACAGGACGAGAGAGGAATGTAAAGCAAGAAGAGTGTGCCTATCTGCTCCCCAAGAAGTATGTGACAATACCCAAAGGAGGGTAAGGGCCTTAGAGCAATCAACACGGAGGTAAGAAATATGGGGAGACCAAGACAAACGAGTGTCAAGGAATAACCCCAAAAGCTTCGCGGAATCTTTGTGCTCAAGGGGATGACCATAAAGTGACAAAGAGGGACGAAGAACGACCCATTTCCGAGTAAAAGACATGGCACAAGTCTTAGAAGTAGAGAACTTGAAGCCATGATTGGTGGTCCAAAAATGACACGGCATCAATCGCAAGTTGAAGCCAGCGCTGAAGGAGAGATGAATCATCACCCTGACAGCAAAGGGTAAGATCATTGACATAGAGAGTGGAGAAGACACCTGAAGGAAGAGAGGAAAGAAGACCATTGAGGGCAACCAGAAAAAGAGTAGTGCTCAGAACACTACCCTGGGGCACACCTTCGTATTGCTGAAAAGAGGCAGAGAGAGCGGTACCAAGGCGCACCCGAAAGGAACGATGAGAGAGGAAGCTGCGGAGAAAGAGAGGGAGAAGACCACGAAGGCCAAAAGAATGAAGCTAGGAAAGAAAATGATATCGCCAAGTAGTTTCGTAAGCCTTTTCCGGTTAAAAAGGACGGCAACAACGGAGATCCTCGCAGCAAAAGCAGTACGAATATAGACCTCCAAGTTCACCAGGACATCTGTCGTGCTGCGGCACTTGCGGAATCCAAATTGGGAAGGGGAGAGGAGGTGATGTTGTTCCAGGAACCACAGCAGACGAACGTTAACCATATGTTCAAAGAGTTTGCAGACACAACTTGTGAGGTCAATAGGGCGAAAGTCCTTAGGGGAAGTTCCCAGAGACCCTGGTTTGCGAACAGGGAGGATAACGGCATCGAGCCAGTCATCAGGGACTGACGACGACTCCCAGATCCGATTATACAGACTCAGTAAATACTGAGACGTGCACGGAGGGAGATGGCAAAGCATCTCATAATGAATACCATCCGAGCCCGCCGCCGTAGAACCGCAGAGGGCAAGGGCAGAACGAAGTTCAGAGAGAAAGGATCGTTATAGGAAAGTCGAAGACTAGTGCAGAAATCTAAAGGACGAAACTCTAGGACAGGTTTACGAAAAAGGAAAGATTGGGGAAGATGAAGACCAGAGCTAACAGAAGAAAAGTGGGAACCCAGTTCGGTAGTGACCTGCAACGGGTCCACCACAAGAATACCACGGAGGTGAAGGACCGGTGAAACATCCGGAACGAACTTACCCACTATGTTGCGTATACGCTTCCAGATCTGTGGTAGGGGAGTTTCGGACGTAATTGTGGAGACATAAGATGCCCAACATTCACGTTTAACTGTACGGATGGCCCTACAGGTCACCGCACTCGCTTTCCGAAAGAAAAGAAAAGAATCGGCCGTCTGCCGACGGCGGTGCCTCTTCCAGGCCGCACACTTACAGTGGACAGCGCGAGCACAGTCTGCATTCCTCCAGGGAACGCACTTCCGAGGACCCTGCGAGGAAGAGCGAGGAATAGAGCGGAAGGCAGCGTCGAAGACAGTGTCATGAAAAAGGAGGAGAGCGCGAGGGAGAGGCAGAAGGGAGAGCAGCACTGAGGGTAATAAGGTTCCAGTCCGCTTTAGCAAACTGCCACCTAGGGAAGGAGAGGGAAGGACGAAAAGAGAAAAAGGAAACAAGGATGGGGAAATGGTCACTGTCATGGAGGTCATCAAGAACCTGCCACGTGAAATCTAAGTAAAGAGAAATAGAGCAAAGAGAAAGATCAGGACAGGAAAGGGTGCGATTCCGAGAGTCCAAATGAGTGGGCTCACCAGAATTCAGAAGAGACAGGGAAGAAGAGTGGATAAACGTCTCAAGAAGGCGACCTCGGGTATTCATCAGAACATCACCCCAAAGAGAATGACGACAATTCAAATCACCCAGCAGGAGCACAGGCTCCGGCATGGAGTCCAGGAGGTGTTTCAGGTCAGGAAGAGAAAGCGGGACACTCGGGGGGAGATAAATGGAACAAACTGTGTACCATTTCCCCACAAAGATACGAGCAGCAGAACAATGGAGAGGCGAATGAAAAAGTAAGGGGACAAAGGGAACATCAAAGCGAATCAAGAGAGCAGAAGAATTAGGAGCCTCACACCAGCTGGGGGGGGGGAGAGAAAGGCATAGCCATGAAAACGACCAGGACGAGCACCAAGCATCGGCTCCTGGAGACAGACACAAAGGGGTGAAAACCACGAAATCAGAAGTTGGAGTTCGAGGAACTTGGCGTTATAACCTCGAACGTTCCATTGAAGAATAGACAACGACGAGAAGAGAAAGGACAACAACAGAGAACAAGGAAGATACAAAGGCGAAAGAGCAACATAGCACGTTAAAGAATATCAGGGTCAGCAAAGTCAGGGTTAGGGGGCATGGGTAAACTGAGCAAAGACGGAGGGAAGAAAGCGGGAGAAGAGACCAGAGGTGGGCGGGCGGGGTCCGGAGGAAGAGGAGGAGACAACGGAGGGGAGCAGTCAAGGACAGCAGCAGGAAGAGGGGGAGTAGAAAGAGGGGAGCGCACTTCAGCAAGGGCAGCAACCGAGAGGGAAGTGGGGGCTAAAGAAACCTCCATAGCAGGAACAGGGGGCGCAACCACCGAAATGGGAGGGGAAGGAGCGAGAGGGGCAGAAGTAGGGGCCGAGGAAGAAAGCGAAACCTTCTTACCCGTCGGGGAGGAGGAAGGAGAGGAGCCAGGCTTACGCTTCTGACTTAAAGAGACATGTGTCCCAGCAACTACGTGCTGGGCAACGGATTCTAGCGTCTCAAAAGGAGAAGCTGAACGAGAGCACACATGACGGCTGTTTGGAGAGCGATGGACATCAGCCCGCACAGACAGGCGGCAGGGAGATTCAAGAGATGGAGTGGAAGGAGGAACGGAGGGAGACGAGGAAGAAGACACAGGAGACAAGACAGACCGGGTAGAAAGAAGGGGAACCCCAGATAGAGGACCAGGAGGTGGATCCTTCGGGATAGAACCCAAAGGAACAGAGGAGGAGGCAGTGGGTGTATCAGGGTCCAAGGCCCGGAAACGGTTGTGAGTCTGAGGAAGATGGGAAGGACAAGGAGAGGAAGAGCGCAACACACGAGCATAAGAGATATTAGCATAAGGCAGGAGCCGGCGAACCTGGCGCCTCGCCTCAGGAAAAGATAAATGCTCCCAGTGCTTCAAGTTGAGGACGGCTGCCTCAAGCTTGTAATGGATACACGCACGGGAGAAGGTAGGATGGGTCTCACTGCAGTTGAGGCAACATGCCTGGGGAGAAGTGCACTCTGACTTAGAGTGACCTTCGCCACAACACAAAGGACAGAGAGACAGTCCCAGAGCAGCGGAGGGCACCATGCCCAAACCTCCAGGACTTGTTACAGAGCCTAGGAGAAGGAATGTACTCCTGGACAGAGCACCTGGCACCAGCAAGAATGACAGAGGGTGGAAGGGTCCTACCATCAAAGGTAATCTTCACAACCCGAAGGGGTTGACGGCAACTACCACGAGGGGGACGAGTAAACGTGTCCACCTGGAGAATAGAATGGCCCTGGGCATCAAGGATATGTCGAATATCGTCGTATCAGTCTCGCAGATCCCGAACACCGGTCGCAACATGGGGCGGGAGCAGAATAGTGCCAACACTGGCATTCAACTGAGCGTTCTTTGAGACCCGAACAGGGGGTCTCGCCAAGGCAGGATAAGGCAGCCAAGCGGGAAGCAGCATCCTGAGAAGGAGCAGCAACGACACGTGTACCGAGTCGAGTAGGGTTGAAAGTAACAGAGGCATCCACGGAATCAACGAGATGTCGATGGAGGGAGAAATCGTCAGGAGGCGCAGAATCAAGAGGGAGGAGATCAAAATATTTGGCTCACGAAACGGGACCAAACAAGGCTTGATAGGTATCAGAACGGGAAGGAATCGAGCGAGGGCGGCCGTGACGAGGACGGCGTTGAGAACCCTCAGAGAGAGGGGTTAAAAGACGCAGTAGTTACAACTAGAGATGGAACCGCGCCAGGGGACGAGGTAGTCACCACTGGGGGCTTGGGGCTCGACCCAACCACAGAGGGAGGGAGGGGAGCCGAGGGGAGGAGTCAGAGAGGCCAAAGGAGGAGCAAGGTCGGGGCCCAAAGCAGCGGAGGCTACAGAGCCCGGTCTTCCAACACGGACTGACTCGGGGGCTTGGCCGCCCACCCCACGAGCCTGAGAAGGTAAAAGAGAAACAGTAGAACCAGCAAACATCATCGCTACAAGAAAAATATTCATTCACGAATGTGCCCCCACACCCACCATGGAGCCACAATTAGAGACAGGACACCCAACAAGAAGCTATCGCCGATCATGCCGGGGCCTCCTAGGAGTGCGTCGTGAGTATACGCCCCACAAACGCCACCTTAAGAACCAACAGTTCATCGAGATCGGGTTCAGTGACGAAAGGGGATTGACAATAAAAGGTTCCCCTCGCTCTCGATGTTGGGTACTACAGTTCTACGGGTGCAAGAGTATGCCTCCTCAAGCACCCGGGCGTCAAAATAGAAGACATCCAAAGAAAGAACCAAAACAACCAAAAGGTCGGCAGGAAACGGCAAGCAGATAGGAGATGAGGGGAGAGAAAAACGAAACAGAAGGAAAAGGAAAAGGCACTCAGCACAATTGGAGAGGACGGCAGCAGGAGTACAAGGCTGTAAAAGGACAGAGGACTGTCCCAAGGAGCATCACACTCCGGCAGCCGCCCACTAAGCCCCCCTCACGGCATCAACGAGCTGAGCGGGGAGGGGGGTCTGAAGGGGGAAGTGAGTACTGAGCAGTACTCAAGATGGGACAACACAAGTGATTTGAAGAGTACAACCATTGTGATGGGATCTCTGGACTTGAAGGTTCTCGTAATCCATCCTATCATTTTTCTGGCTGATGCAATACTTGCTTGCTTATGCTCCCTAAACGTTAGGTCGTCCGACATCATTATTCCCAAATCCTTGACATGCTGTTTTTCTACTATGAGCAGATTCGATTGTGTTTTGTATCCTGTATTATGTTTAAGATCCTCATTTTTGCCCTATCTGAGTACCTGGAATTTATCACCGTTAAACATCATGTTATTTTCTGCTGCCCAATCGAAAACGTTGTTTATATCTGTTTGTAATTTATCAATGACTTTAGCAGAGGTAATTTTCATGCTGATTTTTTATCATCTGCAAAGGATGACACGAAGCTGTGACTTGTGTTTTTGTCTATATCTGATATGAGAATATGGAACAGCAGTGGTGCAAGGACTGTACCTTGAGGTACAGAGCTTTTAACTGCGCTCGGACTCGATTTTACTTGATTGACTGTTACTCTTTGTGTTCTGTTCGACAGGAAATCGAGTATCCAGCGTCTTACTTTACCAGTTATACCCATTGACGTCATTTTGTGTGCAATCACTCCATGGTCACATTTGTCAAATGCCTTAGCAAAATCTGTGTATACGACTTCTGCATTATGTTTTTCCTCTAATGCCTCAGTGATTTTGTCATAGTGGTCAAGTAGCTGTGAGAGGCATGATCTTCCTGCTCTAAATCCATGTAGGCCTGGATTGTGGAGGTCATTGCTTTCCATGAATCTAGTGACCTGACTCCTGATCACTCTCTCAAATACTTTTATTATGTGGGACGTTAGTGCAACTGGTCTATAATTCTTTGCCAATGCTTTGCTACCACACTTGTGTAGAGGGGCAATGTTTGCTGCTTTAAGCGCATCTGGTATCTCCCCTGTGTCCAAGCTCTTCCTCCACACTATACTGAGTGCCTGTGCTACTGGTGCTTTTCATTTCTTTATAAATATTGAATTCCATGAGTTTGGACCCGGGGCTGAGTGCATGGGCATATTGTCAATTTCTCTTTCAAAATCTGCCACGCTCGTGTTGATATCAGTTATATTTACAGGTGTTTGAGTATCATTCATAAAGAAATTGTCCGAATCTTCCACTTTCATGCTGAGTATCGGAGTGCTAAACATGTCCTCATACTGTTTTTTTTAGGATTTCACTAATTTCTTTGTCATCCTCAGTGTATGAACCTTCACTAATACGAATAGATCCAATACTGGCAGTGGTTTTCGCTTTTGATTTAGCATATGTGAAGAAATATTTTGGATTTTTCTTTATTTCTTGAATTGCTTTCTATTCTAGTTGCCTTTCTTCAGTCTGATAGGAATGCTTCAGTCTCTGTTCGATTTCTCCCTGTTTAAATTATTTCTTCTTTGTATGGAGAGTCGTGTCTGCTTAAGCATTTCCGATAATTTCTTCCTGCTTTTGTAATGTCGTCTGCTTTCTCTTCCTACATTGGACCTCTTTCTGGCTTTCCTCAAAGGAACATGTTTCAGGCAAACTTCATATGCTTCAGAAGTCAGTTTTTCTATTCCTTGTGTAGGATTTTTATTTCTTAGAACATTTTCCCATTGAATGTTTGTAAGTTCCCTGTTTATTTTCTCCCAGTCTATCCTCTTCTTGTTAAGATTTAATTTATTGAACAGCCCTTCCCGCTTGTTGTTTCTCTTGGGCCTACTACTGTTATTAATGTTAGTTTGCACTTCAATGAGCTTGTGGTCCGAGTACGTAGTGTCTGAGACAGTAATGTGTCTGATTAGCTCCTCATTGTTCGTGAATATCAGGTCCAGC
The DNA here is from genome assembly GCA_020271785.1 of Procambarus virginalis. Classification (NCBI taxonomy): domain Eukaryota; kingdom Metazoa; phylum Arthropoda; class Malacostraca; order Decapoda; family Cambaridae; genus Procambarus; species Procambarus virginalis. Next base: position 138,171 of record WNGS01129430.1, read on the forward strand.
GTGTTTTCGTTCCTAGTTGGTTCTGTAATCTGCTGACTGAGCGAGAATTTGTCACAGAATCTCAGTAGTTCTCTGACCTGTGGTTGGTTATTTCCAGGTTGACTTCCTGCTATAATGTTATTGTTTACTATTCTTAATTTTAAACTGGGTAGATTGAAGTCTCCAAGGAAGATGTTTGGTACTGGGTTTTCTAGGTTATTAAGGATATTCTCTATTTTGTGGATCTGTTCAGTGAATTCCTCAAGAGTTGCATCTGGCGGTTTGTATATTAAAATAATAAGTAGATTCATATTTTCTACCTTGATTCCAAGTACCTCTACCACCTCATTGGACAAATTCAGGAGCTCTGTGCATGCCAGCTCCTCTTTTAATATACAGACCTACTCCTCCACTTGACCTAATTACTCTGTCACATCTATATAGATTATAATTCGGAATCCAGATTTCACTATCCATGTGGTCTTTTGTGTGGGTTTCTGTAAATGCACCAAATATTGAGTTCGATTCTATTAGGAGGCCATTTATGAACTTCACTTTACTTCTTGATTTTGGTTTCAAGTCTTGTATGTTTGCAAATATGAATGATTTCCCACATTGCGTGTCACTTTTGGTGAGCTTTGGTAGTTCTCCCCCCACTCTACCCAGGTCCAGGGTGTGTTGTTTTGGAAGTGATTCGTCCCGTTTTGGTAGTAGGACGGGTGTTGTGTAGTGTAGTACCTGTGTGCTTGTTGATAATTTGTATTCCAGTCTTGTGGGTATCTCCCTTCACCTCTGCAGTCCTGTAGTGGTTCCATCTGACTGTTCCTCTCTCTTATATTTCCTACTCTGTTTCTGCCTTCCTATAAAAAATTTCCAGTAGTGTCATATTGATCTTCCCGTCTATAACGCTGTGTACCTCTCACATGGAATTTCGGACACTGAAGATTGTAGCATTTTTTGTCCCTAATTGAAAATTGACATAATTTAGGGTGAAAGTATCTACACCCTGTTCCAAAACGGCATGTACCCCTCGCGAACATGTTCCTGCATTTTCGAGGATGCAGAAAATTGCATTTTGCTCCTAATTTTCCATATTTGCATATTCCTTTGGCGTAGAATTTGCAAATATGTTCAGGTTTTGCGTTTTTCAAGGTATTTATACCTTGTGTCTGTCTTGTCTACCTCTTTATTGGAGCCATCTCTGTCTTTCGTCCCAATTCCTTCATTTATGCACTCTGTCTCACTGTTTATATTACCTGGCTCTGTAATATTGCTGTTATTTTGTACCACAATACCCTCTTCCTCCACACTACTGCTGCGGTTCTCTAAACTATCTGTTCCTGAGTTGTGGTCGTTATCCAATGTTGTCTTTTCCCAGTCCGCATATATCACTGGTAACTTTTCTGTGAATGAAAATTGCTGTGAATCTGGAATGTTTTTCATCAGATTAGTTATGTTCTCCAACATTAATCTGTCATCTTTGCAAAACCAGTAAATTCCTTGCGTTTTTGTGCATCCTGGAGATAATTCTGCACAACCCAGGTGAAATCTTTTGTTACAGATGCAACACTTAACTCCTACATTACGTCTTCCCAATACTCCCGAACACTCGCCACACCTGTCCATTGTCTGATGTATTGTATTGTATTTGTGCTTCACTCTATGGATCACTTGTTGATATCAGTCCTTTTAACTCTTTATAAATTGATATGTATATATTTATATTATATGTATACCATATATTTGTAATATTATGTATATTATTTTGTTCAAACTTTATGGCAGGTACTTAGCGTAGGTAGCGAAGCTGGTCCCCGGTGCGGTACAGTTGACCTCTTGTTGTCCCAGGTTGATGTCACCAGTTTCCAGTTACTCGATTTATAACACTGGTTTATTCTTTGCTTGTATTCTTACAAGGAATTTTCTGCCCAATTTCCTGCTTGCAATGGTACTCACTATATTACTAATTCCTAGATCCACAATTCCATATTACACTATATATTTTCCGTATTTTATCTCTGTGGGACGTGCCCTGGGGTAGGCCTCGTGGCTTGTGTAAACACAGCCTAGCTGATGCCGCTCTTGCCACTATTCTATATTTCTAGTATACTATATTTATTATATTCTATGCACGATTTTCCTACACTTCCAACTTATATGTGTGTTGTGATACCCGTTCCACTTCACTGTTCCATGAATCGCTGTTCACTAATTTTTCCTCATATCGCCTAAACGCATCTTGTCCGGTGTGTCTGTTAAAATTAGTGCTCCTGTATAGCCGACACCTGTGGTTTCAAAGGGACGAAGGTGGACGACTCGCTCCTTAGGTAGGGGCGGTGGACCTGGATAAGGACACACTCGAACATCATATCTCTTGCAGATTACACAAGACTTCATTAAAGATTTGACAGTTTGGCGACCTTGGGAAAGCCAAAAACGTTGTCCGATTTAAGTAAGAGTATCTAATACTCCACCATGCAATGTATTATGCTCATGGTAATGTAAAACTATGAGTTTAGTAATGATGTGGTGACGTGGAAGAAGTATAGGATTCGTCGTATCCAAATTTATTTCTGCGTGAAGCAGACGTCCGCCGCATCTCAAAATGTTATAGTTGTCTGAGTCAAGTCAGATACCCAGAGACTTACTCAACTTATTTGGGAGATGTTCATAATCCTTCCCATAAGTCTCTTGTTGAGCTTGTTTGACACAATATGTGATGGAACTAGGAAATCGATACTTGATCCCCATCTTGTTGATGAAATCAAATACCATTTCTGTAACTCTTAGTAATTTGCTTAAATTGAAATAACGATGAGGATTGATAGCTGAAGTTCGATGGGGTTCAGGAACATTGGTCACAATGACCAGGGGTGGTGACATTGGTCACAATGTCTTGTGGCTTCTGTTGGAGCCACTGACCACTAACTAGCCATTGGGGTCCATTAAACCACATCTCGGTTTTAACTAATTAATTTAAAGTCAAACCTCTGGATAAATAGTCAGCTGGATTGTCCTTGGTTGGGACATGTCTTAATTTATAACCAACAGACAATTCTCGAATTTCCCTTACTCGATTGCTGACATAGGGAGTTTTGTTGTTGTCGTTTATTACCCACTGCAATACTGCCTCATTGTCTGACCACACTACTATTTCACCAAGGTGAATATTACTGAGGGTTTTGATCAGGCAATGAGCCAGTCTTACACCTTCTAATAAGGCAGTTAATTCCATTTGGGGTAGGGGCTACCCTTGCCTTAACTGTAAGCAAAAATGATTGTTGAGTATTAACTAGATAGGCTACTGAGCCATACGCTTTGCCTGAAGCATCACAGAATACATGTAAATTTGTGGGTAAATTTAGTCCTAAGTTATTTCGAGGAAATTGTGGAATACCAAGTTTGTTTTAATCAGGAATCAACTGCTGCCATTTTTTCTTGGAGATCCTCCGACAATGTCTCATCCCACCTCAAATTCCTTTTCCAGCACTCCTGCATAAGGAGTTTACCCTTAAGTAGAATAGAACTGAGTAGGCCTAAAGGGTCAAATGGCTTGCAGACATGGGAGTAATTTTCTCATGGTTAGAGGTGAATGGTTGATCTCCACTGACTTGATATTCAATTTGTCTGTGGAAGTATTCCATTCCATACCTAAGGCTTTCAATTTGGTACCTTATAATCAGGAAATTCTTCCTTGATTATTTGGTTTAGTTGTTTATTATTGGAGGCCCACGACTGTAAGGGCATGTTAGCTCCTAACAGTTCACGATTAGCCTCGTGGTAGATTTCCACTAGTTTATTCTCATCATTAGTGGTTCTTTGAAAATTGTCAACGTATAAATTGTTGTTAATCTCAGTCTTGTAGAGGCTTTTAGACTTCTTAAGATGTGTATCCAGAGTAGCCTGGAGTAAGAATGGTGAAAATGTCGCTCCGAACAGTATTGAGGCAAATCTATAAGTAATGAATTTGCTATTAGGATCCTGTGGATCTTTCACCCAGCGAAATCTAGTAAAATCACGATCCATTTCTTGTAAGTCAACTCTTAAAAAGGCTTTACTAATGTCGGCCGTATAGGCGAAAACACCAGAGCGAAATCGTAATAAGACATCTTGTAGTCTTTGGGTTAGGCTAGGTCCAGTTTGTAGACAATCATTTAGTGACACACTGTCTGCCTTTAATTTGGCACTACAATTAAATACAATCCTGATTGGTGTTGTAACTGAATCTTTCAGGACAGCATGATGTGGCAAATAATGGCCTGATTTATGGTTGTCTTCTTCAATAACTTCTATAAATTTTAGCAAGTTGTTGCTGTATCAAAGCATGACACAGTTGCAATTTATCTGGTGTCTTCCGTAGCCAAGCTAATTGAGAATTTAATTGGGTTGAGGCCATGAAATAATTTACTGGAAGCTGTGGGTGGTTCAGCTTCCACAGGAGTCTCACCCAATATTGATTATCTTGAAAAATCACAGTATCAAGATATTGTCGATATGTCCATGTGTCATCTGGACTGGGTTGTTCAGGACTATGCGTAAGGTGTCAAAATCCCATAATTTGTGAACAGGGGGATTGGACTCATCATCCTCGGTTTCGTCTCTGACATGTAGTGGTGACTGCTCTAGGCCTAGTCACGCCACTATTGAGTTAGTTGGTTGATACTAGTAGATTTAGAATGTTGTTGGATCAACACCGGTCCTGTGAGTAGTTTACCCCCAGCTGACAGTAACATGTTTACACCTCGTTGCCTGGTGCATCCAGTAATAAATCTATAGTAATAGTCAGCTCCAATAAGAATACCTACATCGTTGAGACAGTCTCTATTATTTTATGATCCGCTAGCCTAATACCGCTGCGTTTAAGAAATTTGACTGTTTGAGCAAGACCTGTAACATAAATTCTGAAGGGATCTTGTCAACGACTATGGCTTGAATTGGGCTGGTGCAGCCTCCGAAACGTACCAAGACTTTAACACCTGATACTCACGAGGTCCACTGTTGGTTA
>WNGS01129434.1:0-18929 GCA_020271785.1 Procambarus virginalis
CCCTCCCTGGAAGCGAGACAACCGGCAGCAACGCCAACCCAAGGCGCCACAGCCCCGGACAGTCCCGGGAACAACACACAACAGAGCAGCAAGGCCACCCGAACGAACACCAAAGATCCATGCCCGAAGGAAAGATGCGAGAACACGTCATCCAGACGGCAGCGAGAGCAGCAAAGCCACGAACGCCACGGGCAGGAGGGAAGACACAGGCAGCCGAGCCGCAAGAACACGGCTGACAACCCGGGACACCAGCACAGGCGAAACCGGGAAGAACAACGGATCAACGCAAAATGCGCTCCGGACACGACGCCGTGGCACACAACCGCGGAGACCAGGATGGTGCAAGCGGCGCACCACGAACAGGCCGGAGGTGAAACGACGCACAAGACAGCTTACTAACGGTGTAGAAGCAACACCAAGACCGAAAGCAAGCCAAAGCGGCCCCCCCAGCGCCGCACAAAAAGAGAGAGGCGACAGTATGTGGCACGACGACGGCCCCCAACCCCCACCAAAAACCAAGCCGACGCTAACAAGAGTAACCACCTAAGAAGGGACAGGAAAAGGAAGGACCGCCAAAACACCCCATACTGCCGCCAAGAGAAACACGCAGGTGGGACACCGACCACCAGCTGGAGCGCGAGACCATGAGGCAGACGGAAGCAGCCCCGACAAGGCCCCTCCGAGCCCAGGAAAAGGCGGAGCCGCAAGAAGATCTCGGGCGCGACCACCGAACTCAGGTGGCACAAGGAGATGGAACGTCTGCCGAACAGAAAAACTCCAAGCAAGCAAACCCGCCAGGAGTTCAGAAATGACGGGTCCGACGCGGGACATCGCCAGACCCGAAAAAAACAATTGGCAGGGCAAGCAAGGAAACCCAAGAAGGCGGACGGGTTGCCGCCAGAACTGTACCCGAACCAAGAGGTACGAGCAACTGCAACAGACCGATACAAAGAAGCACACCACAGGACACAGGCCGAAAAAAGCCCTAGAAGCCAAGGAACACACGCAGAACACCCCTGTGGCAGAGGAGGAAAACAAGGGAACGCACAAGCAATGAAGTGGTGGAAACCGACCACCCCCCCCCCCAACATAGCAGCAAGTGCAGGCAAAACAGACAAAAAGAGATGCCAGGAAAAACAACTGGGGTGAGGCAGGACGAAAGAGCAGAAACATAAACCCAGGAATAAGGACACGCCACCGCGAAACACGGTACTAAAGCACACGCGCAGTAGTAGCAACAGGCACCACCGCAACATGCCACAGGAAGAGCAACGCGCTCCTGCAAAGGCAGAGAACGGAGCAGACAGACCCAGACAGGACCCCACGGAGACACGACAGAACCCAGCAGGCCCAGGAACCGCATACCAGGCGACCGACGGCGGAGAAACCCCGCTCAAATCGGCTGGATGGGGAACTAGGAGCTCATGTACACCCCAAGCCTGGCCCGAGGCCAGGCTAGACCGGCAGGAGGAGGCCCACCAGGCAGCCGCATGGAGCGGCCTGCAGGCCCACAGACTCCTCACAACCAGGATGGCCATAACTAATTCGAAAGCAAGCTAGCGTGCCCCGGAAGTCCACGGACGGACCATAAGGGGCATAACTGGCAATCCCCCACAGTGTTCAGCGTTGTTATACCTATATAGGTTAAGTAACAATTGTAATTACGAAACCATAAGATGCTTATGTTAACATGCTAAGTAGGTTAAGTAAGGTCGGTGTTTCCATGAAGTTTGAGTTTTGAAGGGAAACGATGATGCATGTCACCCATGCACGTAACTAATAAGTCAATAATGACTTATTAAATTGCGAGGACGGGGTGGTACAAGAGAGAACTGGAGAAGCACCTCCAAAGGATACCCGATCAACCAGGCTGTGACTCATACGTCAGGCAGCGAGCAGCCACGTCCAACAGCCAGGATGATCAGTCCAGGAGGCCTGGTCAACGACCGGGCCGCGGGGACGCTAAGCCCCGGAAGCACCTCAAGGAAACCCCAAGGTAACGTACCAGCAAGAAGGCGTATGCTCGCAAGTAGGTCGTGTAACAACTGCAGACCTCTGATGGATATACAGTGTTCCCCGATGGTGCCTATAGCACCACTGCACTCCACTGGTACTATCCCGCAAGTTCTACTACATAGGCGGGACCCAAACACCAGAGCGCAAAAACCTTGCAAGCACAGCCAGGAGCCCTACCAGGCGAGTACAGAACCAACACCACAACCCCACCTCATAACACTAACAAAGGTGGAACCCCTAATGACCCTAGCATGGGTTGGACATGCACAAGAGTGGGACAGGAAGGGGTGAAAAGGGGGACAGACACTGGTGTGCGAACGGTCTCAGTCGTACAAAAGATACCCAAATAAAGACAGGTATATAACACCGCATCCAGCGCCCTGCCAAAAGACGCCAGACCGCAGAAAACTCACCTGGCGAACGGTGGCACGAAGTGACACGACTCAACCGAGCCCAGAAGAACCTGGGAGCACCGCCAGGTGAAGACGCCAGAGCCGGACCTGCAGGAGAGCAGGTGAGAGGCGAAGAAGGCGGCCACACCCATGACACAGGGAAAACCTCGGCGGCCTCCCCACAACTGGAACCCAGGACACCCCGGAGCGAAGGGGCACATACCGCGGCAAGGGAGAAGAGCGAGAGGCGAAGCACTGGAGCAAAAAGGCGTCTAACACCAGCACTACACACCGCCCAGACCAAAACAAACTCCGCGGCGCACGCGCACGACACGCTGGCCGAAAACGCGCAACAGTCTCTGCGGGAAGGCGGCAACCAGGACTACTGCACTAGAAAAGGAGCCAAAAGAGTGAGCAGGAACAATAAAACCGGCCAAAGAAGCGAAGACAGAGCCAAAAGGCACACAGCCGGGCACAAGCAAGCCAACAGCCGGCCACAAGTAGCCCAACAAGGCAACAAGTAGCCCAACAACAAGTAGCCAACAGGGACAAGTAGCCCAACAGGGCTACAAGTAGCCCAACCGGCCATAAGGAGCCCAAACCGGCCCAAAATTAGCCCAACAGGGCTACAAGGAGCCCAACCGGACTACAAGGAGCCCAACAGGACTACAAAGAGCCCAAAACGGCGACAAGAACGAGGAGCCGACAGACGTTCCAATAACGCGGGAAGTAGCGAAAAACCTTCCCGAACCCTCGAGAACACGGAAGCCAAACCCAGTCCCGAAGGCACACAAAGGCGCAGGCGCACCCGAGACCAGTAGTCACGTAGAACCCCCAAAACGGGGAAACATGACGAAAACACCGTCCCAACAAGGGGTGGGGGGAAACATCCACCCACAGGACGGAACCAACCGACTCAAAGGCCAAGGAACCGAGCCCGGGGAGGGGCCGACGCCCAACAGCACGTACGGCGAGTGGGGAGGAAAACCCTACTCCGCGTAACCACAAGCCCCGCCTAGAGGGGGATAAAAACCCCCACGGGGTCCAATGGGGCCAAGGCCCCCAAGTCAGCCCTCCCCAGCCCCGGGAACCCACACGACAGGCCCCGGGGCCGAGCCGTCCCCCCAAAGCCCCGGCCGTACCAGAAAACCGGGGCAGCCGTGAAAACACGAAGGAAGGGAGCCCACTGGCAGACTCTTACAACACGGCTGGAGGAACAGGCTCAAATGCCCCCGTCACTACCCCGGAAGGGGATTTCCCGAGACTGCCCGAGTCTCAACACCAACAAATCCCGCCCTGAACCTACAGACGGTAAGGAACCGGATGCAGGCAGGAAGGGGAATCCAGGGGAAAAAACAAGAACCAAAACGGGGCAGCCCCGGGGTTCCCGGGGAGTTACCACGAGAGCGTTGCCACCACCAAGGCTCAAGTGCAACGCCTCTGCTGCCCGCACCAGCTTAGCACAACTGGGTAACCGAGCCACAACGAGCAACAAACTCGCAGGACTCCGGGTCGAAGGTGTCACCGACCCCACAGGCAGCAGACGGAGGCAAAACAGAGAGTCACCCAGAGACAAGGGGTGAGCAACCCTCAAACTCGCTGGAAGCGAGGGGGGGCTCTGGGGTCACATCCATCGGACCCACGCGCCCCCAGGGGTTTCCCAGGGTCCCGAGCGTTTACTATAAGAGGACTCGCGCTCAGGTAGTCCCAGGCAGGGTACTGCTAACCGGCACCCAAAACTACCAAACAACTTTCTAAGAGCTGAACCCCCGGGATGTGTACACTCACGGGGACCTAGCAGGGGGTGCCACCAGAAATACTCAGAACACAAGGGACCCAAGGGGCAAGAACGAAGGCAGACCCCCCCACCAGGTAGATAAACAAAAAGAAAAAGAAAACCCCGCAAGAGGACAGCATACCCAAGCGGAACAGAGCCGGCCGCTATGATTGGGAAAAGACAAGCTGCACAGTACCCTGCGCCCCACCAGTGCAAAACTGCCCCTTACCCTAAGGCGACCAAGGGAGACAGAACACCCGAGCACACAAAGAGCGGCCGAAAACCAAGCAGTAAACGGCCTAGCAGGGGCAGACCCCAAGGAACTTGTGGAAGGTGGCCCCAAGTCCCAAGGGCAGTACTTACAGGGCACCTAGGAAGGGAACCCTAGGCGCATGCAGCCCGAGTACTGGAGAATCACTCCCGGCTCACGCACCACCTAGAAAAACAGACACCACACTCTAGGTACAGTGCTGAAACAACCACTGGAGCCGGAGCGCATAACCGGTGCCTATAGCATCAGCCGAAGAACTGATGGGTGGATAGCCGGCGTGGGAGGTCTGGGGCTCCGCCTTCCCCCTCCCGGGGAGGGGGGAGCTGCGCAGACAGCGGCGCGGTGACGTGTGACGTCATACTAGTTTGCTTGTTTTCTGTTGGGGAGTTCTATCCACTAGTTCGACTTTTGGTAGCAATTTTAACCAGAATAGGGGTTTGTTTTGGGGCGCTTACCTTTCTGGGTGCCTGTCCCGGTCGATGGCAGACATAGAATGCTTCCAATCACACGGGGGCTTCTATAGGCCATTGCTCCCCTTGCCTCTCTGAGGGGGCCCGGTTCTGGCCATGGTCCCCGGTAGGCCTAAGAACTCCATACACATGACTGATGCCAAAGTCTGACATTAGCATATCAGCCTGGGATAGCTCCGGGGAGCCGACGGGGCTCCCCCCAGAAAAAGCATTGAATGTAATGATATGCCATTTTCTGGATGAGACCTGGAGGCTCCCCGGTGCTATACTGGGCTGATATGTATATAAGTGACCATGGCAACAGTCAATCGATGGAGTTTTAAGCCTACGGTGGACCATGAGTCAAAATCTGGCCCCCCCTCAGAGAAGCACAAGAAGCAATGATCCATAGACACTCCCATGTAGTTGGAAGCAGTCTATATCTATAGACTGCAGATATCTGTAGACTATATCTATAGCAGACCTATATAAATTCTGCCAACTTTGTCAAAAATATTTGAAAAACTAATTTCCAAGCAGCTTTACTCTTATGTAACCAAACACAATATACTTAGCTCTTGCCAATATGGCTTCAGACCCCAAAAAAGCACTAACGATGCTTTAATTAGTATGATTAACTTGATACATGCAGCTCTTGATAAAAATGAGTTCCCTGTTGGGTTATTTGTTGACCTATGTAAGGCTTTTGACACTGTCAGCCATCAAAACCTTTTTCTTAAATTACATCAGCCCGGAAGATGTTGTGTCCATCATACACTCTCTAAAAACCAAGGCAGGGAACACCAGTGAAATTCCGTCCATTGTATACAAGAGAGCCTCCCATGCCCTTGCCTCACCCATAGCCCTACTGTTCAACAAATCTATAGAGTGTCACACCTTCCCTGATATCCTCAAAAAAGCAAGAGTAACGCCAGTCCATAAAGGAGGCAATCCGGCGGACATAAATATTATAGACCAATATCAAATCTACCCATTCTATCAAAAATATTTGAAAAAATTATTTACAAACAGCTCTATTCCTACCTCGTAAAATTCGACATACTCAGCCCCTGCCAGTTTGGCTTCCGGTCCCAAAAGAGCACCAACGATGCAATCATTAGTCTCCTTGACGTAATCTACTCAGCCCTTGACAAAAATGAGTTTCCAATTGGACTCTTCATTGACCTAAGAAAAGCCTTTGATACTGTTAATCACAACTACCTCTTACTTAAACTTCAGCATTATGGAATCCGTGGCCTTGCCCTTGACTACATCCGATCCTATCTTAGTGACAGACACCAATATGTAACCATCAATGATACAACTTCTTCCACTCTACCAATTACCGTTGGAGTGCCACAGGGCAGTATCTTAGGACCTCTTCTATTTCTTATATATATAAATGATCTGCCTAATGTCTCTAATATTCTCAAACCTATATTGTTTGCTGATGATACTACCCTTATCTATTCAGACCTCAACCCACATACACTAAATAATGTTGTGAATAATGAATTAAAAAAAGTCCACTTCTGGATGTCAACTAACAAACTAACATTAAACATCGAAAAGACTTACTACATCTTATTTGGAAGCAAATCATCAAATGCAATTCAGCTACAGATAGACAATATTAACATCAGTAATAAAAATGATGGCAAGTTTCTTGGCCTATTCCTAGACAAGAGACTCAACTTCAGCACCCACATACAACACATAACTAAGAAAGTCTCTAAAACAGTTGGTATACTCTCCAAAATCAGATATTATGTTCCTAACTCCGCTCTCCTCTCACTATATTATGCACTAATCTACCCCTATCTTAATTATGGTATCTGTGCATGGGGGTCTACCACTGCAAACCACCTTAAGCCCATCATCACGCAGCAAAAATCTGCTATCAGAATAATAACTAACTCAGCTTTTAGACAACATTCAGCTCCCTTGTTTAAATCTCTAAACTTGCTAAATATTAACTCCCTCCACACATTCTCTTGTGTCAACTACATTTACAAAACCCTGTTTTAAATGCAAACCATGCTCTGAAACTCTCCCTGGATGGATGTAATAGGACCCATTATCACCACACCAGAAATAAATATCTCTTTGATATCCCCAGGGTCAAACTTAATCTGTGTAAACACTCTATGCAAATTAAGGGACCTAGTCTATGGAACTCACTCCCTAGTGAATTGAAAAACTGTAAAAGTTTTGCCTTATTTAAAAACAAAACCAAAAAGTACCTGATTTCATCTTCTTAGTTTCCTACACTGAGCTTTAAATTTGCTCTGTACCTAGTGTTACCCAATCTCCTAATTTTTATGTATTAACCCTACCAACCTTATCATTGTGTTCATTGCTGTCTTCTTTTATGTGCTAGCCATATGCTGTTTTGTGCCTACCAATTTTTGTCAACTACCATTCAAGCTGTCATTGCAATCAATCTTAGCTGCCTATGTGCTTTAATCCACTGTACCTACAATTTTCTCTAATTTTTTTTTCTTGCCATGTATCTGTTATCATTTTTTTATAAATCTTGCAAGTATTTACCTACTTAAAATTTTCTTAGATTAAGGACCTGCCCGAAACGCTGCGCGTACTAGTGGCTTTACAAGACTGTAATTACCATTTTATGTATCCACACATTCCCAATGTACCTTCTTGTATATGCATAAATAAATAAATAAATAAATCATTATGGAGTCAGCGGTCACTCCCTCCAATACTTCAGTCTTACCTTAGTGACAGGTTCCAGTATGTTTCTGTGAATAATTCCATTTCTCCCACCCTACCCATTAACATTGGTGTTCTACAGGGCAGCAAACTTGTCAATCTACATTAATGACCTTCCAAATGCCTCTCAACATCTCAAACCAATTCTATTTGCTGATGACACAACATTCATTTTCTCCAGTCCTGACCCTCTAGTTGCTCTAAATGTCACAGTGAATACTGAACTAAATAAAGTCCATTTTTGGCTAATTGCTAACAAACTCACCCTTAACATTGACAAAACTTTCTATATTTTGTTTGGTAATAAATCCTCAGATCAAATTAATCTAAGAACAAAAATATCCAAATTAGTAAGAAAGTAGATGGTAAATTCCTTGGTGTCTTCATCAATAACAAGCTGATTTTCCAGGGACACATTCTAAATATAGCTAGTACATACAATACCAAAGCCACTAGTACGCATAACGTTTCAGGCAATTCTCACAACAAAGCAGCCAGCCACAACATCGTCTTTTAACAGTGTTGGTCCTTGCTGTTTCACCAAATGAACTTAGCTACTGTCTCTAGCGGTGATCAGCTAAGGTACCTGTCATTTTGCTAGACAGACTTATCTAAAGACATAGCTACAGAAAGCGACAGACTTAGGTATAGTAAGGATGTAACCTACAGCCTTTCTCAAGGTGCTTTGTACGATGTTCTGAACAAGATCCTAGAATCTTGTTTATACAGTACCTTGAGAAAGTATGAAGGTTACATCTAAAAGCTTGGTTTTAATACACATATATTGGACCTTTCCTTCATCTTCATTCAAACACTACAACACTGTAGTAAGTTTCTCCATTGTATTTAATAGCTGAATTTTTACTTGCAGTCCATGATTGTTGGTATTTGTTGTTCTTTCAGTATCGATGGGTTTACATCCGCACAGGAACAAAACGACCACAAGTACTGAGCTCTGGACGACGGCTTGCAGTTGGGGAACCTAGACTTTCTCTTGACACTAAGGTAAAATTTGTAATAAGGGAAAGATGGAAACTATTGTAAGATTTTTTTTTGTTGTTAAAGTTGGAAGAGAGCTTAGCTTTAGACTTAAAAGTAAGGAGGGGACAATATGTATTATCACAGTTAAATGCCCTTTTAATATCAGTGAGAGTGAGGCTAATATAATACATATTGTTATTTAATCTCATAACAGCAGTTTAAACTGAAGAAGCCTCGATTGTGATACTTTATAGTTTTGACCAGATAATATTTTGTGTTTTAATTAGTGGGGCTTGTATGATATCAATATTTTAATGTCAACCTGAAACTTTCAAAGTAAGTATTATGCAACCAAAGTCTTTATTGTTATTGGCTTGTGTAGCACTTGATGAGAGGTTGTGGAACTATTTTATCATACTATTGAAGAGGAAATGAATCACAATATTACAGACTACAGTATACAATACAGTATGATGTCCTGATCTGTTGACAATTTTGGTGGATTCCAAATTTTTATTTTTTGTTCTTGTTGTACTCTTCCATTAGTTTTTCTACCTGCTGAAGGAACTTGTCAAAAATAAAATAGTTGGGCCAGTTGGAGTCTCACCTTTGATACTAGTGCATCTGAGATTAGTGCCCCACTAAGTGGTGGTGTGGTGGTAGTGGTGAACAAGTGTGTGCAGGTGTGTGGGTGATGAATGAGTGTGTGCAGGTGTGGTGGTGGTGAATGAGTGGAGTGTGCACAGGTGTGGTGGTTTTGGCGAATGAGTGTGTGCAGGTGTGGTGGTGGTGAACGAGTATGTATTCATCTAGTTGTGTTCACCTAGTTGAGCTCTGCTCTTTCAGCCCCCCTCTCAACTGTCAATCAATCAACTGTTACTAACTAAATTTTTTTATTATTATTCCCTCCCCCCCCAACACCCAGGAGCCCATAACAGGTGTCTAACTCCCAGATACCTATTTACTGCTAGGTAACAGGAACATCAGGGTGAAAGAAACTGTGCCATTGTTTCTCGCCGGCACCGGGAATTGAACCCTGGACCACAGGATTACGTGCCCCGCATGCTGTCCACTCAGCCACTGGCCCCTACGTGTGTGAAGGTGTGGTGGTAGTGGTGAACGGGTGTGTGAAGCTGTAATTACCTAAGTGTAATTACCTAAGTGTAGTTACAGGATGAGAGCTACGCTCGTGGTGTCCCGTCTTCCCAGCACTCTTTGTCATATAACGCTTTGAAACTACTGACGGTCTTGGCCTCCACCACCTTCTCCCCCAACTTGTTCCAACCGTCTACCACTCTGTTTGCGAAAGTGAATTTTCTTATATTTCTTCGGCTTCTGTGTTTAGCCAGTTTATATCTATGACCTCTTGTTCTTGAAGTTCCAGGTCTCAGAAATCTTTCCTGTCGATTTTATCAATTCCTGTTACTATTTTGTATGTAGTGATCATATCACCTCTTTTTCTTCTGTCTTCTAGTTTTGGCATATTTAATGCTTCTAACCTTTCCTCGTAGCTCTTACCCTTCAGTTCTGGGAGCCACTTAGTAGCATGTCTTTGCACCTTTTCCAGTTTTTTGATGTACTTCTTAAGATATGGGCACCAAACAACAGCTGCATATTCTAGCTTTGGCCTAACAAACGTCATGAACAATTTCTTTAGTATATCCCCATCCATGTATTTAAAAGCAATTCTGAAGTTAGAAAGCATAGCATAGGCTCCTTGCACAATATTCTTTATGTGGTCTTCAGGTGATAGTTTTCTATCTAGAACCACCCCTAGATCTCTTTCTTTATCAGAGTTCTTTAAAGATTTCTCACATAATATATAGGTTGTGTGGGGTCTATGTTCTCCTGTGTTCTATGTGGTGGTGAATGAGTGTGTACAGGTGTGGTGGTTGTGGTGAACGAGTGTGTGCAGGTGTGATGGTAGTGGTGAATGAGTGTAATTACCTAAGTGTAGTTACAGGATGAGAGCTACGCTCGTGGTGTCCCGTCTTCCCAGCACTCTTTGTCATATAACGCTTTGAAACTACTGACGGTCTTGGCCTCCACCACCTTCTCCCCTAACTTGTTCCAACCGTCTACCACTCTGTTTGCGAAAGTGGATTTTCTTATATTTCTTTGGCATCTGTGTTTAGCTAGTTTATATCTATGACCTCTTGTTCTTAAAGTTCCAGGTCTCAGGAAATCTTCCCTATCGATTTTATCAATTCCTGTTACTATTTTGTATGTAGTGATCATATCACCTCTTTTTCTTCTGTCTTCTAGTTTTGGCATATTTAATGCCTCTAACCTCTCCTCGTAGCTCTTGCCCTTCAGTTCTGGGAGCCACTTAGTAGCATGTCTTTGCACCTTTTCCAGTTTGTTGATGTGCTTCTTAAGATATGGGCACCACACAACCGCTGCATATTCTAGCTTTGGCCTAACAAAAGTCGTGAACAATTTCTTTAGTATATCGCCATCCATGTATTTAAAAGCAATTCTGAAGTTAGAAAGCGTGGCATAGGCTCCTCGCACAATATTCTTTATGTGGTCCTCAGGTGATAGTTTTCTATCTAGAACCACCCCTAGATCTCTTTCTTTATCAGAATTCTTTAAAGATTTCTCACATAATATATAGGTTGTGTGGGGTCTATGTTCTCCTATTCCACATTCCATAACATGGCATTTATTAACATTAAATTCCATTTGCCAAGTGGCACTCCATGTACTTATTTTGTCCAGGTCATCTTGAAGGGCATGACAATCATCTAAGTTTCTTATCCTTCCTATTATCTTAGCATCATCAGCAAACATGTTCATATAATTCTGTATACCAACTGGTAGATCATTTATGTAGACAATAAACATCACTGGTGCAAGAACTGAACCCTGTGGTACTCCACTTGTGACATTTCTCCAGTTCGATACATTGCCTCTGATCACTGCCCTCATTTTTCTATCAGTCAGAAAATTTTTCATCCATGTTAGAAGCTTACCTGTCACCCCTCCAATATTTTCCAGTTTCCAGAACAACCTCTTATGGGGAACTCTGTCGAAAGCCTTTTTTAGGTCCAGATAGATGCAGTCAACCCAACCATCTCTTTCCTGTAATATCTCTGTTGCTCGATCATAGAAACTGAGTAAATTCGATACACAGGATCTTCCAGATCGAAAACCATACTGTCTGTCTGATATTATATCATTTCTCTCCAGGTGTTCTACCCATTTAGTTTTAATTATTTTTTCCAATATTTTGACTATTACACTTGTCAATGATACCGGTCTATAATTAAGGGGGTCTTCCCTGCTTCCACTTTTGTAGATTGGAACTATGTTAGCCTTTTTTCACACATCAGCTACAACTCCTGTAAACAGGGATGCCTGAAAAATCAGTTGAAGAGGAATGCTGAGCTCAGGTGCACATTCTCTCAGAACCCATGGTGAAACTCCATCTGGACCAACTGCTTTGTTCTTATTTAGCTCCTTGAGCATTTTTTCCACTTCGTCTCTAGACACCTCTATGTGCTCTATGTTGTTCTCTGGAATTCTTATTGTATCTGGTTCCCTGAAGATTTCATTTTGTACAAACACACTTTGGAACTTTTCGTTTAATGTTTCACACATTTCCTTTTCATTTTCCGTGAATCTATTTCCCATTTTCAACTTCTGAATATTATCCTTTACCTGCAATTTGTTGTTTATGAATTTATAGAATAGACCTGGTTCTGTTTTACATTTGTCTGCAATCCCTTTTTCAAAACTTCTTTCTGCCTCTCTCCTCACTGCCGTGTAGTTGTTTCTCGCATCTTTGTATCGCTGGTATGTTTGGGGGTTTGGCCTCTTCCTGTATTGATTCCATTTTTGTGTCTTTTGGTCTCTGGCCTTCTCGCACTTTCTGTTGAACCAATCCTGTTTCCTAGTTCTGCTTCTCTGTTTTGGTATAAATTTTTTTGTGCCTATATCATATATTTCACAAAACTTGACATACATCTCATTCACTTCCTTGCCTAGCAACAAGTCTGAGGAAATCTTCTCTGTCAATTTTATCAATTTTTGTTACTATTTTGTACGTAGGGATCATATCACCTCTTTTTCTTCTGTCTTCTAGTTTTGGCATATTTAATGCTTCTAACCTCTCCTCATAGCTCTTGCCCTTCAGTTTTGGGAGCCACTTAGTAGCATGTCTTTGCACCTTTTCCAGTTTGTTGATGTGCTTCTTAAGATATGGGCACCAAACAACAGCTGCATATTCTAGCTTTGGCCTAACAAAAGTCATGAACAATTTCTTTAGTATATCGCCATCCATGTATTTAACCCTTAACCCTTGCACTGCTCACCTATTTTCGGCAAAAACTTCTTGGGGCAATTGTCAAGGACATATTCTTGTTGTTTTCATAAATATTCAGGTAAATTTATGTCAAAATGTTTCCAAACTCAACTATATTCATTTAAAACACAAAGAGTAATGAAAACATTTAAAAACATTAAAATATAGCTATTAAAAAAAACAACAGCACAACTCTCAGGGCGCCTAGAGGCGCTTTGCGCAGTGTAGGGGTTAAACTGCGCAACGCGCCTGCAGGCTCACGTCTGGTTTGCGCAACGCACCTCCAGGTATTTGTATTTTTCACGTTCCATTCAAAACTCCTGCGGCTACATGGGATTCACATCAGCTTCCTCAGGGCTCTTGTAAACAGTCGCCATCTTTAAAAAAAATCGTGGTCCACATTCCCGGGTGTGGGAGCCTCAGTAGTGAGTGAGCAACCATGGCTGGCACTCGCAGAATGAGCACACAGCACTGCTGTTCAGCGTGTGACCACAGCATCGCCTAATAATGTCAAAATATATATATAACTTGTATTATTTAGCCATGATAGTATTATAGAAGAGCCAGAGTGTGATAATGACTGGGTACAATGTTCAAATATCAATGATTCAATGCTGTTCACGATGTTCACAGCGCTAGCCACAGCACCAGAACATTATTTCGTCCATCTAGGAATCTTCAGATGACTTCTTAGGTTCCTTTTCAAAATAAACGTGTGATCAATTATTCATTTACAGGAATTAGTGACGAGGATTGTGATAATAGCAGGATTGTGTTATAATTAGCATTGTGCGTAGTATTGTGGAAGGAGGAATTTTGGTGAGGGAGGGAGGGCGAGAATAGAGGTAGCCTCATTGTGTGTGTGTGTGTGGCAGCCACTCTTGTTTTGCTCACCATACTAGCTTAGTGGTTCGCTATGGGCAACACATATGTACATGGGTATATACAGTGTGTGTATATAATGTAAGAACAGCAACAGGAGAATGTTAAGAGGAGCTATTTTGGTGAGGGAGGTTACGTTGTAATTGTAGTGTCGTCTGCTGTCTGCTGTGTGATTTTTCATAACAGCAACAGGAGTATGTTGATAGGAGCTAAGAACATAAGAACAAAGGTAACTGCAGAAGGCCTATTGGCCCATACGAGGCAGCTCCTATTTATAACCACCCAATCCCACTCATATACATGTCCAACCCACGCTTGAAACAATCAAGGGACCCCACCTCCACCACGTTATGTGGCAATTGGTTCCACAAATCAACAACCCTGTTACTGAACCAGTATTTACCCAAGTCTTTCCTAAATCTAAACTTATCCAATTTATACCCATTGTTTCGTGTTCTGTCTGGTCCATACGAGGCAGCTGCTATTGGCCCATACGAGGCAGCTGCTATTGGCCCATACGAGGCAGCTGCTATTGGCCCATATGAGGCAGCTGCTATTGGCTCATACGAGGCAGCTGCTATTGGTCCATACGAGGCAGCTGCTATTGGTCCATACGAGGCAGCTGCTATTGGCCCATAGGAGGCAGCTGCTATTGGCCCATACGAGGCAGCTGCTATTGGCCCATACGAGGCAGCTGTTATTGGCCCATACGAGGCAGCTGCTATTGGCCCATAGGAGGCAGCTGCTATTGGCCCATAGGAGGCAGCTGCTATTGGCTCATACGAGGCAGCTGCTATTGGCACATACGAGGCAGCTGCTATTGGCCCATACGAGGCAGCTGCTATTGGCCCATACGAGGCAGCTGCTATTGGCCCATACGAGGCAGCTGCTATTGGCCCATACGACTGGGAAGACATACGACATACGTCGTATGGACTTCAAAAGGTGACACCTCTAGGATCAACACTTGCATCAGAGGAGCTCCAGCATATTTCAACAATCCTAAGTATTGTAGTACAGGTTGAGGATAGTGAGTGGTGTCCCAGAGATCATAAAGGTATAGTGCTTTTGAAAAATAGATGAGATAACAGGAATGTGCTAAGGGAAGTGAAAAATTTGGGTGACAAAAAGTTGCCCCTATAGTGTTTACAGTGCAGAGAAGAACATTCAAGATGGCCACTGACAAGAGGAAATACAAAACAGAGCTTGATTTTGTGGGATTCAATGAAGAAAGCATTGATATTAGCAGTCTACACAACAAGTTGGTAAAATTAGATACTATAGTGAACTCTCATGTAGAAATAATTAGTAAATTGAAAGAAAGTAATGATCATTTGAATAGCAAAGTTTTAGGTCTTGAGGGTTTAGTGAAAGACTTGCGCAAGGAAAAGAGTCAATTGGAAACAAATTGCAAAGCCATGGAAGAAGAAAATATACTCTTAAAAATAGCTTTGGAAGAAGTTAGAGCAAATTTAAACATAAATGATTACAATAGGCTAGGCAAGGAAATTCAAGAGGAGAAACAGCTTTTGTCAGCACAGATGGAGGAAGTTACACAGGGAATAGAACAGTGCAAGAAAGATATGCAACTCACTTATGCACAAGTGGCCAAGGAGAAGGAAAAAATTGAAGCAGCAGTAAAGGAAGCCCAACACTGCAGCAACCAAGATAAAACAAACATTAGGCTGGAAGTGAGAAAGGAATTGGCATCTAACCCGAGGTTGGTGCAAAACACAGTTGATCGGAGTAAGTCCCTGATAATTTTTGGCTGCAAAGAAAAGGAGATAACATCTAGGTCAGAAAGAGCTGTAGAAGAAGCAAAAGTAGTAGATAAAATTGTTGGCCTCGTGGAAGGTCTTACAACCATAGAGAATGTGTGTGACTACAGGAGAATAGGCAGATATGTAAAAGGGAAAGATCGACCTTTGAGGATCACCCTAAACGGTGCCAAGCAGATGGAAGAAGTACTAAGGAATGCTAGAAAGTTACAAAGTGATGAGGATGGGAAAATGTGGTCGTTAAGACGAGATCTTTCAAGAGAAGACAGAGAGAAGCTGAAACTGAACCTCGCTGAGGCAAAACGTTTAAATGAGAGCAGGAATGAAGAAGAAATCAATTCTTTTTTCTACAAAGTGTTAGGGGTAGGCAGACCAGTAAAGTGGTACATAAAGGCAAACCAACAAAATCAATAGAGAGAGGGGGAGTGAAGAATAAGGAGAGGGGGAACAAGTTCCTGAAGATTGCATACACCAACATAGATGGAGTAAGATCGAAGATATTGGAGTTAAGTGATGTAATACAGATGCAGACACCAGACATTGTTGCACTCACGGAGACAAAACTTGAAGATGATATTTTAAATGAGGTCATATTCCCAAGGGGCTACTCAATTTGGAGAAGGGACAGAAAAATTAGGAAAGGCGGTGGCGTTGCTGTGCTGGTGAAAGAACACATAAAGGTGAAGGAAATAATGACTGCCAATCCACAAGAGGTTGACATAATAGCACTAGAGATCTGCCATGAAGATGATAAACTAATGGTCATAAATGCATATAGTCCACCACCAAGCAGCACATGGTCAAAGGAGGAGCTAGATAGTAAACGAGAAGGTCTTATAACAATAATGAGAGAGATTATAGCGAGAGCGGATAACGATAGGTCACGACTGTTGATAGTTGGTGACTTCAACTTGAAATCCATAGACTGGGAAGCATATGAAGCTAAAACAGAAGATTTTTGGACCTGTAAATTTGTAGACCTCATCCTGGAAACATTCTTGTATCAACATGTTAAACAAGCTACGAGGATGAGGGAAGGGGACGTTCCCTCCATGCTAGATTTGATATTTACCAGGAAGGAGGAAGAAGTATTTGACATTCAGTACCTTCCTCCCTTGGGTAAAAGTGACCATGTCTTTTTGGGAATAAAGTATGCAATGCGTTATAATCTGGAAGAAAATAAGGAGGATGAAGCAGTTGAAAAACCTGACTTCAAGAGAGGACATTATGGCAACCTTAGAAATTTTTTTAGTGAGTATAATTGGACAGACTTGTTGCTAGGCAAGGAAGTGAATGAGATGTATGTCAAGTTTTGTGAAATATATGATAAAGGCACAAACAAATTTATACCAAAACAGAGATGCAGAACTAGGAAACAGGATTGGTTCAATAGGAATTGCGAGAGGGCCAGAGACCAAAAGACACAAAAATGGAATCAATACAGGAAGAGGCCAAACCCCCAAACATACCAACGATACAAAGATGCGAGAAACAACTACACAGCAGTGAGGAGAGAGGCAGAAAGAAATTTTGAAAAAGGGATTGCAGACAAATGTAAAACAGAACCAGGTCTATTCTATAAATTCATAAACAACAAATTGCAGGTAAAGGATAATATTCAGAGGTTGATAATGGGAAATAGATTCACGGAAAATGAAAAGGAAATGTGTGAAACACTAAACGAAAAGTTCCAAAGTGTGTTTGTACAAAATGAAATCTTTAGGGAACCAGACACAATAAGAATTCCAGAGAACAACATAGAGCACATAGAGGTGACTAGAGACGAAGTGGAAAAAATGCTCAAGGAGCTAAGTAAGAACAAGGCAGTTGGTCCAGATGGAGTTTCACCATGGGTTCTGAGAGAATGTGCACCTGAGCTCAGCATTCCACTTCAGCTGATTTTTCAGGCATCCCTGTTTACAGGAGTTGTAGCTGATGTGTGGAAAAAGGCTAACATAGTTCCAATCTACAAAAGTGGAAGCAGGGAAGACCCCCTTAATTATAGACCTGTATCATTGACAAGTGTAATAGTCAAAATATTGGAAAAAATAATTAAAACTAAATGGGTAGAACACCTGGAGAGAAATGATATAATATCAGACCGACAGTATGGTTTTCGATCTGGAAGATCCTGTGTAACGAACTTACTCAGTTTTTATGATCGAGCAACAGAGATTTTACAGGAAAGAGATGGTTGGGTTGACTGCATCTATCTGGACCTAAAAAAGGCTTTCGACAGAGTTCCCCATAAGAGGTTGTTCTGGAAACTGGAACATATTGGAGGGGTGACAGGTAAGCTACTAACATGGATGAAAAATTTCCTAACTGACAGAAAAATGAGGGCCGTAATCAGAGGCAAGGTATCGGATTGGAGGAATGTCACGAGTGGAGTACCACAGGGTTCAGTTCTTGCACCGGTAATGTTCATTGTCTACATAAACGATCTACCAGAGGGATTACAGAATTACATGAACATGTTTGCTGATGATGCTAAGATAATAGGGAAGATAAGAAACCTAGATGATTGTCATGCCCTTCAAGAAGACCTGGACAAAATAAGTATTTGGAGCAACACTTGGCAAATGGAATTTAATGTGAATAAATGCCATGTTATGGAATGTGGAATTGGAGAACATAGACCCCACACAACCTATAAATTATGTGAGAAATCTTTAAAGAATTCTGATAAAGAAAGGGATCTAGGGGTGGTTTTAGATAGAAAACTGTCACCTGAGGACCACATCAAGAACATTGTGCGAGGAGCCTATGCTACACTTTCTAACCTAAGAATTGCTTTTAAATACATGGATGGAGAAATACTAAAGAAATTGTTCACGACTTTTATTAGACCAAAGCTGGAATATGCAGCGGTTGTATGGTGCCCATATCTTAAGAAGCACATCAACAAACTGGAAAAGGTGCAACGACATGCCACTAAGTGGCTCCCAGAAATGAAGGACAAGAGCTATGAGGAGAGGTTAGAGGCATTAAATATGCAAAAACTAGAAGATAGAAGAAAAAGAGGCGATATGATCACTACGTACAAAATAGTAACAGGAATTGATAAAATCGACAGGGAAGATTTCCTGAGACCTGGAACTTCAAGAACAAGAGGTCATAGATTTAAACTAGCTAAACACAGATGCCGAAGAAACGTAAGAAAATTCACCTTCGCAAATAGAGTGGTAGACGGTTGGAACAAGTTAAGTGAGAAGGTGGTGGAGGCCAAGACCGTCAGTAGTTTCAAAGCGTTATATGACAAAGAGTGCTGGGAAGACGGGACACCACGAGCGTAGCTCTCATCCTGTAACTACACTTAGGTAATTACACTTAGGTAATTACAC
>WNGS01129439.1:0-11121 GCA_020271785.1 Procambarus virginalis
GGATGCATGTTTGATTCCATCATATGGTCTCATAGTTTCTCAATAGATAAATCATGTAACTGTGATCTCATTATGCTTTAAGGTATGGTGTGGACACCTAGTCCGCACCCGAGTGGGATTCTGTGAACAGATGTGCGCCACTGGTTCAAATCATGTTGCTCGAAGGATTTCCAGGTAGGTGGTTTGCAAGTAATATACCACTCTCTTCAAACGTTTCTCGAATGGCTCCAATCCTAAACCCAACCTCTGGTAGGATACAGTGAGCTGGCTTGTTTGCATAAAACTCTGGAAGGGGTGATTGATGTCTGTTTGAAATGGTGAAGTGCATCATATCTAAATATGAGTATCATAGGTATCAACTTTTTTTTTGGGTTTTTTATACAGGAGAAAATACAGCATTAGAAGCAGCACCCCCGGGAAATCAATTATACTGTAGATACAGTACAGTATATGTATCGACCAATATTTCAAATGAAAGTGAACTACACTGTACATTACATTAACTCTTTTGATGTGCAATTAGATTTTGGAAAATAGGAATAATTTTGAGAAATACAATTTGAATGCCTCCTTTAGTAGAATCATGTGTTAAATAGTATTCGTTTTATAACTAGAGGAATAATAACTACAATACATATACAGCACTGTACTGTACAAGTATATGGAATGACTTAGGCACTTGTTTCTCAAAGATAGGTTAGAAATAGGGCCACTTCCACCCCCCCCCCACTCATTTAAGTTACAAGACAACCTATTTTTCATTCACACACCCTAGGCAAGACAACTCTAGACAAGCTCAGTCTCTGAGAAGTAACTCAACGCATCAAATGTTTAACCATACAGCACAAACCACTTGTCCTCGGGAAAAGCCTAGCAGCCGAGTGGACAACGCGCGGGGGTCGCAGTCCTAATGGCCTGGGTTCGATTCCCAGCGGAGGGGGAAACAAATGGCCACCCTGATGCATCTGTTTCACCTAGCAGTAATAGATACCTGGGAGTTAGACAGCTGCTACAGGCTGCTTCCTGGGAATGTGTGTGTGTGTGTGTGCACGAGTGTTAGAGAGAAGTATACGTAGCAGATATTTAGAAGAAAAATACATTGGCTAAAAGGTGGGGTCCAAGAGCTAATAGCTCGATTCTGCAGACACTAATAGTAAATCTTGTCATGAATTGGATCAATATTATCAAATGTTACAGAAAAAAGTTGATGGACTTTTGATGTAAATTTGTTGTCACTTACTATTACTGTACAACCAACTTGGGCAACTTAGAGTGACGGTCTCCCTTCGTGCAAATGGGCGTTCAATCCCCCGACATCCAGTGGTTGGCCACCATTCCTTCTCCTTGTCCCATCCCAAATCCTTATCCTGACCCCTTCCAAGTGCTACAGTATACATATGTCATAATGGCTTATGCTTTCCCCCTGATAGTTTCCTTCCTTACTACTGTACTACAAATTAGTACTTGCATAAATACTTAATGGCGATACTATAATGTACTGTATTTTTATACCTTGGGACAAAGGATAGCAAGTTTATTAAAATCAACATAAAAATAACTGGAGAGAAAAGATTAAATACAAGGAGAAAGAATACAGTAAATATAACAAACACTGACTCTAGTAACAGTATGAAACATGAAGAAATCCTGATGAGAAAATATTGGCATTTCGAAACATACCTACATTAGGTACTGAAAACAAAAATGGAAACTACAATACCTGAATTCTTTAAAATGGAAACTACAATACCTGAATTCTTTCAAAAGGTCAGAAGCTGTGTATCCACATCTTTTAAATACATCCAGCCAATCTTGGGAAAAATCAGATGAATCAATTACACCACCTGCAAGTTAAAAAACAAGAGGAAATTTTTGTTTACCAATAATTTCCATAAAGACTGAAAGAATACAGTACAGTACAGTAAATACTTTTAACAACATCTGCATTAGTTTGGAAGTCATTACTGTGATACAGTACTTGACAAATAACAGAGCTGTACAACTTACCAGAAAAACGAAAGCACTTGGCATGAAGGAGCTCTTCTGATTACGTTTAAGAAGGAGCAATTGATAATCTGTATCAGAAAATCCATGTCTCTGAAAGATTTGAAATTGAAAAGTTAATGAATGCTAACCAAAGATAGAAGAATGAATAACAAATTCTAAAAAAAATAAGCATTGCTGCAGCAGATAATGAATAAGCATTGCTGCAGCAGATAAATAAATAAGCATTGCGGCAGCAGATAAATGAATAAGCATTGCGGCAGCAGATAAATGAATAAGCATTGCTGCAGCAGATAAATAAATAAGCATTGTGGCAGCAGATAAATGAATAAGCATTGCGGCAGCAGATAAATGAATAAGCATTGCGGCAGCAGATAAATAAATAAGCATTGCGCAGCAGATAAATGAATAAGCATTGCTGCAGCAGATAATGAATAAGCATTGCGGCAGCAGATAAATGAATAAGCATTGCGGAGCAGATAATGAATAAGCATTGCTGCAGCAGATAAATAAATAAGCATTGCTGCAGCAGATAAATGAACAGCATTGCTGCAGCAGATAAATAACACAGTACATCATTCCTTTCTGACTACAGTATATGAATTTAGAGTAGCTAAATGTGCTATACTATTACATCTATGATGCAATGAGAAATACTAATTGGTCATGGCTGCACCTTGACATTGAACTGAGATGAACGACTGACAATAATGAGGGATGCTGCTTCTCGCCACAGCCGCCCAGCCATGGCTCCTCTTACTCAGGCTCGCAGCAAATCTAAAAAAAAAATAAAAGTGAATACTATATTGCCAATCATTCAATTCTCAAAAGATGAGACCACAAAGCAGTCATGCTCATATTACAAAGGAGTCCTGAAAAATACAATAGGTAATACTAATTACCTATTATTACAATAGGTAATTTATTTTACAATTAAAATCGCCCTGGGAGGCGAGAGCCAGTAATAGTCTATCAACAAGTAATAGTCTATCAACAAGTAATAGTCTATCAACATGTAATAGTCTAGATAGACAACACAGTCTTCTTTGTGGGTCACTTGTTCCTGTTGGTCCACTCGGTGTCAGGGTTGCCAGATCTAAATTGCTGAAAGTAGCGAGCTGACGGTCTAAAGTAGCGAATTTGTAATAAGAGTAGCCCAATTTTTTTTAGTGAATGATATGGGTTTCAAAGTAATATATTTGATATATAGAAAACACTACCGATGTTAATTGTTTTATATTAATATTTTTCTGCACATACACACACACACACCACAACCACACACCCACATATATATATATAGATATATAATATATATATATATATTATATATATATATTATATATATATATATATATTATATATATATATATATATATATATATATATATATATTATATATATATGTGTGTATATGTGTGTGTTGTATATGCAGAAATAATATTAATATTTCATTAATTGTGGGTTAATATATTAATATTAATATATTAACCCACATCCTCGAAGAAGAAAATAAATAGTGTTCAGAGAAGACCTTGTGGATTCTCACTGAATACTTTAATCTTTTCCTCTCCTACCACCCCTATTTTTTTTTTAATATTTTTATTATTTGATTTTATTGCAATGCTACAGTTTACAGAAACACACACTTATATAACAATATACCAATCAGTGTTCGAAGACCTCGTCCAGCTCTTCAGGGGTCGGGTGCGTACCCAAGATACAGCACGCATTTCCCCTCTGAACAGCGACACTCAGGCGCTGGAACATGAAACTGGCCGCTCTTGGGTCTCTAGTCTTCCCAATGAGTTCCTCGCCCACCTCCTTCAGGAACTTAAGTGCACATTTACCCCAGGCGCCCAAGTCTCAGAGCCTATCGGCACGAACCTGTAACAACGTTCTAGGTCCCTGTACTTGTTAGATTTCTGGTCTCCCTGAAGGTGGCCGCCCGCCTCCCTCAGCTGTGCTGTAAGGTAGATAGGTATCGGCCAATGTAGATGCACACGTGTAGTCCCACACGACCTGCTTACCTTCCCTCCACGGCTGCAGGGTGACTCCATCTGGGCGTTTTTGGCTGTTGTCAGGTCTGCACAACTGGGGTTCCCTTTGTGCTGGACACCCAGCTGTAGCCAAACTTCTCTTGATGATGTCATTGACTGCTTCGTGTCTGGCAATCTTTCCCTGTGTCTTACGACAGATGAGACCATGGCTGCCGTATTGGTCTGCCCGTGCATGGCCGCAAATACACCGGTGCTCGGTGGAGATAGGGGCGGCAAGGCGCAGGGCAACACCAATACTTAGGGTCCGATGGTCCAGGCGGGTGCCCAAGGCGGAATTAGGGACTGCCAACAGGAAGTCCCGGCATGGGGGGCTTGCACAGCTAGAAGACGCGCTTTGTCCTTCCTGGAAGCTGCCTCCAGCAATGATGTGGTGATTTCCACTATGGGGCTATCCCATTTGGACTGTTTGCAGTCATTTGGAAAAGTTGGTCGAGGGTGAGAGTTGACAAGAGTGTCCCACTGACCGGCTCCTTCCGCGAATTTGGGATCATGAATCCCAATGGAGTCTCTTAGGTATTCCGGTAGTATGTCCTTAACTAATTCACCTGTAGCACTGGTCGAGGATAAGAATGCCGGCAATGCTAACTGTGTCGCCTTGCGAATACCTATTCCCCGAGTCTAACTGGGAGTGTTGCTTGGTCCCATTGGTCATCTTGCAGGGAGAGGTTTAACACTTTCACGGTTATTGACCTTAGGAGCGAGTCATATTCTGTTAATTTTGGGCTGTCGAAGGAGGGAGCACACCTTAGGAAATAGGTCAGTTTGGGCAAAGCCAGGCACCTTGTGAGAAGGTACAAAGCATCGTGGGCGTCCAAGGCCCCTATTCTTCCCTCCATCCTCCTCAGGTCGTTCAGCTTTTCTTCGAGGACTACCTCAATGGCGCTCGAGCCCAGAGGTGCCCCTAGCAGCACACTGCCGGTGGGAGCGATCACTGGGCTCCTGGTAATATGACTCGCACTGCATCTATGGTTGGTTGGCTAGATGAGATGATTTCACGCTTTAATGGGTTTAGGGTGAGTCCTATAACTCCTCTCCCTTAGATTTCACCAGCTATAGATCATCTAGCAGGGACTCCTGTGTCCCTGCCAGGGTGCCATCGTCCAGGAACCAGATGTTGAGTTCGCTGGTCAACCTGCTTGTAACCTCTTTAACAGCCATGCAAAAAGAAAAGGGGCAAGTGGGTCTCCCTGCTGGACACCTTCTGCAGAAACAACTTCATGTTCCCCAAACAACAGCGTCGATTCCCTACTGTACCCTGCTGAGACGAAGGGGAGTAGAGAAGGAAAGTTTGTTCGAACTGCTTCCAGTACCACATCCCTTTTTACCTGGTTGAAGGCATTTTTAAAATATAATTTAATTAATGCCTTATTTTCTGGGAGGTGCTTGATATAGGCTCGTGCTGCATGAGCTGCTGCTTCACAGCCATGGGGGACACCTTGGGCCCGCCCCGGCAGCACCCAGTCTTTAATTTGGCACCTTTGTGGCACCTTTGTGGACCTTGGTATAAGCCTAATATGTATATATACACTGGCTGCCTGTTCCCCTACACAATAATTTATTATTACCTATTATTTTATCATTTAATTTAAATATTAAATAAAATAATTTATTTATTATAGTAAGTACTTAATAATTTAATAATAGTAGTAAGTACATAAAAATGATTAAAAAGTACAGTTTAGTCATAGGAGATTCCTAGATTGGAATTTACTACCAAATTTCGATATATCCAAGTATTTTTAGTGTGAAATGCTGTTATTATATGCATAAATTGTTGTTTTAAAATTACGCTTAACCACTTGGGCTGGACGGTAGAACGACGGTCTCGTTTCCTACAGGTCCGCGTTCAATCCCGACCGCCCAAGAGGTTGGGTACCATTCCTTTCCCCCGTTCCATCCCAAATCCGTATCCTGATCCCTTCCGAGTGCTATATAGTCGTAATGGCTTGGCGCTTTCACTTCATAGTTCCCCCACCCCCCTGAATAATATTACGAGAGCAGTATTTACGGGCTATTCATGCCCGTGCCACCCTTAGGTGGCTCAATCTTCATCAATCGAGAGCAGTACGTCCTAACCAGACGTTATATGATGATATCCTGAACAGTTGATAAATAAAAGTAATTGCGGAACTCCAGTTATCAATACTTATCATAAATGGTATAATAAACCTTATCATAAGCTACGGGATTTGTAGATCAGTGTTTAAAGGGAATTCGGAAGTAATAATAACACAGCTGATGCCATCTGTCGGCAGAAGAGAACACTATCAACTGGCTGGTCAACAGTGGCCATAAGATACAGCTTACGCCATCTGTTGACATCAAATTACACTTATAACAAATCATCCTATAAAATACAACTAACGCCATCTGTTTTTTTTCCAACGCACTATAAATAGCCAAACAGCAACCCATAAGGCGGTTGTTGTGCTCGGGTAGGAGGTTCCAAGCTCCGCCCACAAGATGGTATGGGGTGCATAATAAATGACATATCATTGGTAGATTTCTTTGTTGACATTCACACAGCCAATCACAGGAAGGGATCAGCTAAAGGCTCCATCCACTTAATAAATCATCTTTACTCAGCACACCATCCTTGCTTATGACATTCTGCTTCAACTTTAATCTACCTAAAAAGTGAAATGTTAAGTATTTAAAAATATTAATAAGTGATAATTAAATACTGCAGATGTAACGATGTTACAGAAACATGGCCTAGCTACCTAACTTGTGACGTCATCAGTGGGTGTTGCCTACACAGCTACTCATATCAGTGCTGCCTCACACAAATAATTCGGCGATACATGCCTCCGCCCTTATTGGTCTACATTATTCAGTTAGATGGAAATTTCTGTTTTGTATAAAACAGAAATTGTTGTTCTTTTGTACAACAACAAGGTTATTGAGCAAAAGGACGTATTTCTTATTTGATTTTATTCATATAAGCGTTGGCATTCCCAGCAACAGCCAATCACAGGAAGGTATTTGTTGGAAACTCTTCCTTCAACAAATTTATTCCTAATGAACTCTAACAATAAATTCGTTTAATAAACGAGTATTTAGGGTCAAGCTACAGATGAACATTATAGGATAACGGTGTTTTAGCTTGCAGCTTCGTTGGACAGAATCCCTGGTCTTAATTTAAAAAATAAAGAACTAGAAAGCGTATTTTATTGCTAACTTTTCGAGAAATAAATCCCAGTCTCATATTTGCGAATATTTATGCATTGATTTTTTGGCTTATTAGTTCTTATCATAATCCTTCTTCTATTTTTGCTCTCAACACCATCTGGCTCGTATCTTGTAACTATCTTCGTTACTTAGCCTCAAAACCTTACATTTGTCTTACATATCCTCAACAGTAGATAAAAAAAGTAATTGCAGAATTCTAGTTACCTAATACCAGCATGGTATAAAACCTTTTTATAAGCTACCAGACGTATAGATCAGTGTTTAAAGTAATAATAATACATTATTATTAATGTAATAATATTATTAAAATAATAATAATACAGCTGATGCCATCTGTCGGCAGAAGAGAACACTATCAACTGGCTGGTCAACAGTGGCCATAAGATACAGCTTACGCCATCTGTTGACATCAAATTACACTTATAACAAATTATCCTACAAAATACAACTAACGCCATCTGTTTTTTTCCAACGCACTATAAATAGCCAAACAGCAACCCATAAGGCGGGTTGTTGTGCTCGGGTAGGAGGTTCCAAGCTCCGCCCACAAGATGGTATGGGGTGCATAATAAATAAAATGGTGGCATATCATTGGTAGAACTCTTTGTTGACATTCACACAACAGCCAATCACAGGAAAGGATCAGCTATAGGTGCCATCCACTTAGTAAATCATCTTAGTTCAGCCCACCAGTCCTGCTTATGGAATTCTGCTTTAACTTTAATTTACCCAAAAAGTGAAGTGTTAATTATTTAAAGTGTTAATAAAGTGATAATTAAATATTGCAGGATATAACAATGTTTATATAAAATGGGCTGGCTACCTAACTTGTGACGTTATTATTGGGGGTTGCCTTGACACAAATAATGATACACTGCTCTGCCCTCTTATTCGAGAAATTATTCAGTTAGATGGAGATTTCTGTCAGGTGCAAAACAGAAATTGTTGTTCTTTTTCACAACAACCTTGTTGTTGTGCACAAGGACCTATTTCTTAGTTTAATTTTATTCATAAAAAGAGTGTTGGTATTCCCCGCAACAGCCAATCACAGGAAGGTATTTCTGGAAGCTCGGCCTTCTTATGGACTCAGCACATCGCTCTAGCTCATGGCTCTCTGTTCATCTCTTGTATATACAAACTATGACTTTTTTCGATTACTGTTATATTAATAATATGAGATATAAAAGTTTTTACACAAAATGGCTAAATTCTGCCATTAAATGGACTTTGTCTGGTATACATACAAACATACACCAATTTATTACCATTCATCCATTATTAATTTCAAATGTAATGTATACTGTTTAGTTTTTTTCCTCTCGCCATTACTTGGTGCAATATTTGAAAGTTGTCTATTTATTTATCGATCTATCTATTATCTTGTATTTATATTTACAAGTTTCTGTGCTTGGAAGAAAACTGCATTGAATTGGGACTAATTTATTAAATAATATTATTTGGTATTAATTAATATTTACAATTATTATTAATTACAATTATTTATAGCTTAGTTACTTTCATGTAACTCGCAATCGTACATTCTTAACATTAATAGCCCAAATTAGCACATCTTGCTTTTAAATTAGCCCAAAAGTAGCAAGTAGCGAAATTAAAAATTTGGGAGCGCGGGGCTCTCAAAAGTAGCCCAATTCGCTATTTGTAGCCCAATCTGGCAACACTGCTCGGTGTCAAGGTTGAATGAGAATCTGTTGTTGTTTTCACTACAACAGCTGATACTTTGCCTCCGGGGAAAACGTGCCTACCACTAATATAACAATATAATATTTAATTATAATATGTACAAAAAATGCTACAGTATATATCATTAGTAGCTTCATATAATATACATTATATAAAGCGACTAATTAGACACAGCGCTTCATTTTTATTATGCAACATTTATAAATATAATAATAATAATAACATTTTATTTAGGAAAAATACATACATAGATGCAAAGTTACAAACATACTGTTGGATTTATAAATAGAGCTAGTACAGACAATACCTAAAGCCACTATTACGCATAGCGTTTCGGGCATACGTACAACCATCAATTTGCTGAATAAATGTGACTAGAAATTATAGCCTACAAATATTTATTGGGAACAAAACCTCAACCTTTTTTTATTTGTTTATTTTTTATTAACAAACTTCGGTATACACAGCAATGTGCTGCATGAAAGATTACATAGTGTAGATCAAAATCTAGCTATAAGTTCAAACCTCAAGTATGTAGATAGTTATATAATGGATGTTTTCGCGACATTAGCTCTTCAACTCAATTTATATTTTATTTTTGCAATTATCCAAGGGTAAAAAAATTAGCCAGGGTGAGGCCGTTCGTGTAGAGCCGCGGGGGGCACAGTCGGATGGAGCGAACGAATCCGGATTGTGAGCCCTGAGTACGGTGGTGTATATTACCCAAGAGTAATTCACGGGCACGGGTGAGTCCTGTTGCTAGCCGCTCCCATACCCTTGCTCAGCACCTTACTCATCCCCGTAGTGCTACATGCTCGCCGGCACCACTGGCTCCTCGCGCTAGAACCGTCTTCACTGCCTGTCATCTCCTCAGACGGGTGTAAATAGCACAGATTGAATTGATTTTGTGTTGGTTTTAAGTTCTGTGGAGGGGGTGGCACTCGTGTTTGGAGGCACTAGCGCTGGTGTGTGGGCCGGGGGCTGGTGTGTGGGGCCGGGGGCTGGTGTGTGGGCCGGGGGCTGGTGTGTGGGCCGGGGGCTGGTGTGTGGGGCCGGGGGCTGGTGTGTGGGCGGGGGGCTGGTGTGTGGGGCCGGGCTGGTGTGTGGGGCCGAGGGCTGGTGTGTGGGGCCGGGGGCTGGTGTGTGGGCCGGGGCTGGTGTGTGGGGCAGGGGGCTGGTGTGTGGGCCGGGCTGGTGTGTGGGCCGGGGCTGGTGTGTGGGGCCGGGGGCTGGTGTGTGGGCCGGGGCTGGTGTGTGGGCGGGGGCTGGTGTGTGGGGCCGAGGGCTGGTGTGTGGGCCGGAGCTGGTGTGTAAGCCCCTCCAGCATGTTCCAGTTTCCAGAACAGCCTCTTGTGTGAGACTGTCAAAGGCCTTTTTTTAGGTCCAAATATATACAGTCTACCCAACCACTCTTTCCTGTAGTATCTACAGTATGTAGTTCTATCTTAAAAACTAAGTGGAGGTGTTACACACGGTCTTCCTGTTCGAAAACCATACTGTTTCTTCGTTATAATGTCATTACACTATTGGTTTCTATTGTTTTGAACTTGCTTGTTAATGATACAAGTCTATAATTTAGAGGTTCTTCTCGACTATCATTTGTATAGATTGGTACTATATTTGCCATTTTCTATATATCTGCTAGATTGCTGTGCACAAAAATGTCTGGAATATAAATTGGAGTGGAATGCTGAACTCAGTTGCACATTCTCACAGCACCCAAGGTGAAAATCCATCAGGTGCAACTGCTTTTATTTCTTCTCAGCCCCTAACTAACAAACATACTAGTATGTGTGTGTGTGTGTGTGTGAATTGCCTGTTATTGTGGTACCACGGTGTGGTTTCTCATTTCTGGGAACTACTGAATTTTAAGATTTCATTTTACTGAACATTATTCTTTGTTTTTCGTATTACAGTAGTAAAATTTAATTTTCAACTGCTCCCTGTATCGTTCCTGGGAATTGTCATTTTTAAGGTCTTATTAATATACAAGGTAGCAGAGTTTTCCATTCATCAGAAGCATTTATTTGATTTAGAGTTATGTACAGTACTTTGTTTTTTAATCTGTACATTAGAAACAGGATGATTTTGCTACCAGTGTTCGGACAATGTTTATAACAAAAATGCAACTTTGTAGATTTCATCTTACAGTATAAGAATTGTA
>WNGS01129458.1:0-13433 GCA_020271785.1 Procambarus virginalis
TTACTGTTCGTCTTGTCCTCTCCAATACTTTGGCGAAACTGGCCGTACACTGAATGACAGACTTAAAGAACACAAGAGAATGTTAAGTCTGCAGACACTAACAATGCTCTCTTCTGCCATGTGAGGGATTCTAATCATCCCATTGATTGGTCTTCCTCCAAAATAATCTTTCCTGCCTCTACTCTACACAGACGCCGTCTTGTGGAATCGGCTCTAATACACAATGTACCCAACATGAACTTGAGTCATGGCTTTGTTGCTGTGGACTTCCCTTTCACAGTATATACTCAAATGCTCTAATCTTTCTAACAAACGTGAAAACATAGCCTACCCCTTCTATTTTCTTTCTTTCTCTTTCCTTTTCTTTATCTCTTCTCCTACGCTCCCTTCCTTCCTCTTCTTATTCCTATCTCCTTCTCATTCGGTGGTTATAATAGGAGCTGCCTCGTATGGGCCAATAGGCCTTCTGCAGCTTATTATTATTACTATCCCCTCTACTACACCTTACTTTGCTCCTCAGCTCTCTCTTGCCTATTTATTGCCTGTCTCTACTCCCTCTTCACAACAGAGCCAAAGTAGCGGAAGGAAGATCCACTGCGATATGGTACGAACAAGCCACTGGTTACTCCTCTTCAAGCCTGGCAAAAAGATATCCAGAGACATTGCAGTAGCCATACACAGACTCAGACTTGGTTACAAGTGCTGCTGGGAGGTAATGAACCCAATAGTTAAAGAGTGTCACATATGTGAAACTGAAGCAGAGGCGCCACTGTTGCAATACTTACTGGAATGTGAAGCTACTGAACCCCTGCGCATCAAACTCAACATTAATCCAACGACAGCAGCTGCATTAGATGCACATTCCACCGCGACTACAATGATTAGAAAAGCCGTTGAGGAATGGGACTCATTAGTGAGCATTCTGCATCTACATCCACCACCAAGATAAAGTTAATAAAACAGGATTAAAACCAGTGCACTAAAACAGAAGCGATAAATAAACAGGAAAAGAGAAATCCCCTCCTCCATTTTAAACTTAGACCCAAATATCACAGGAAAAAGGTTATCATGTATAACCAAACTCAATTACGGGCTCACCATAGCTCGTGCTACATGGACACTTCGTCCTGAGTAGCTAAATCTTTAACAACAACATCCCTCATGACAATCGACTTGAGAATGGTCCAGGACGGACCGAAACGTCGTCGTCTCTTCACCGTCTAGTGTGTGGTCTGGTCAACATACTTTAGCCACGTTATTGTGACTCATCGCCTGCACACAGTTATTAGTCTTGCTGCACACCCACCCAACTGGGCGGCAGCTTTACAGTCATGTGCTCCACACCCACCCAACTGGGCGGCAGCTTTACAGTCATGTGCATGCATTACTTACAGTAAGCAAATTTTGGATACTTCGCTAAGATTTCGGGCAGCACATCATTATAAATGAAGTACTTACACATTTCTTGGAAACCATTGATGGTGTTATCTCTAAATTCCGTGATTTTTTTCACATTCCATTATATAATGACGCAAAGTATGCGAATAGTTCTGCTGACAGAGTTTATATTTAGTCAGATCTACATCAGCAGATGTTGCAAACTCCCAGAGGTACTTGTAGCCGAGCCTAAGCCTAGCAGTGGTAAGATCAAGAAGTCTGCTAACCTTATTGGATGACCCATAGACGTGCGGTTCTTCATGCATAATAGAATGATGATAGATGGAGTAACTGGTGTGAATTTCACTTTACCTCAAGTCTCCGAAATTTAGTTGATGTTCCCGGAATATTACTGCCCTCAGGCTGCTCAAAGGCAGTCCAAGTTGGTAATCAATTCCCTCTTTACGAGCAAAAGTCTTGGCCAACTCATTAGTTCCATCATGCATTCGGAGACCAATATGGGAAGGAATCCACAGGAGACAAACTCTGATTCCATCATTGATTATTTCATTATACCTGTGTCTAGCTTCAGAGATAAGCACGCCACTGTTATGCCTGTTGTGTATTAAAATGACTACATTTTTATGTAAATTTCTTTTTGTAAAAGATGATGATAAACTTCAATATATGTAAGTAATTATCAAAGAAGGCACCAAGCCGGGAAGGTTATGTAGCACCATCAAATAAAGGTATTATTGAAACTTTATAGGAAAACGTTAAATCTTAAATATATCTCTATTCCTATACTTGAAATATTGTATACTTTGCTCTCTCCATCGTACTTCTGCACCTGCTGGCAAGTGGTGCGGTGCGATGTGCAGGTGGTGTTCATTACTAGGTGAGCTGGCAGGTGGTGTTCACTGCTAGATGATTAGGTACCTGGGAGTTAGTTCATTGTTGTGGGGATGTATATCCTAAGGCCCTGTATACAATGTTCACAACAGAACAATGTATAATCATTTCATGGTATACAACACATTGAGAAGGAATGAAGGTTAGATTTGAAAATTTAGTTTTTAATACACTTACTCATTTATTGAGTCTTTCCTTCACCTTCATTCAAGCACAAGGGTATTACAGTAAGTTTCTCCATTATTATTTTTATTAATATTATTAGTTTTTTTTGTTATTATTTGTATTATTGTTAACAGGAGGAGTGAGGGGGGGAGGGGTAATGGTTCACATGACCACATTCCAATGCCCGCTTCCCAGGGCTGAGGGTGCGGGGGTGTACAATAAACCAAGCACTTCCGGCGGCCGCTTGTCGAAGGCGGAAGTGTAGCCTAGGCCGTTTGTCATGATAATTAGTGATGGCTTTTATTTTGATTATGGGTTCGTAATCCAGTTAAGCCTTTATTCTTAATTTGTATTACAATGCTGGTAAAATACACTTCTTGATGATGAGTATGGAGTACAAATGAACTCATTGTGTACCCTATGCTCACAGGATAAGTATATAGGGTACACAATGAACTACCACTCACACGATGGGTATGGGATGCACACGAAACTATCGCACAGATGAGTATGGAGAGCAAAGTAAACAAAGATTCACACGATGAGAAAGGGTTGCACGATATGTCCTATGTGACTCACAGAATGAGTATGAGGTGCACAATAAACTACAGGTAACAGGATAAGTATGGGTTGCACAATAATTTACAGGTCACAGAATGGGTATGGGGTGCACAAACAACTGGTAACAGGATGAGTATGGGTTCACGTAATGTAACTGTTCACCTAGCAGTAAGTAGGTACTCAGGAATTAGTCAGCTTGTTGTGGGGTTGCATCCTAGGCGGGGTCAGTAATTCGACCTTAAGGATGTCCTTAATAAAAGCCTATCGTGTATGAATATACTGTGGCTTCCTGTTCCCCCCAAAAATGAATTATTATAATTATAATATTATGGTTTATAATTAAGTTTTAAGAGTGATTATGCGTCATAATTAACATACGTCTATCTTTACCTCAACATTTTATAAGTTAATTTCTGTCTGTATATGATGATGATCATATACAATTAAGGTAGCATTGCAACTGTATAGGAAATTGTTAAGTCCAAAATATATCTTGATTCTTATACTCGAGATATTGTTACAATAAACGTTTGAAAACAAAGTTTATATCTGTATTTAAAATATAAAATATTTTGCGTTTATCAACGCATCTCTCTGAATTACTAATTTTTTCTTAATTGTGAAGCCTGTATTGCCCGCCTGGCAGGACACTGATTCATTGGAAGTTTTCATGTGTCCGGACACCGGCGATGGTGTGGTATTGGCTATTTATTTAACCATGTCTTGGCTTTCATTTAAGATATATTTATTTGAAATGTAGTCACATTATCGTCTACATCTTTGTTTATGCTGACATATACACTTTTGATGTTACTTTGCACATATGCAAATGAATTACACAATTAATTCACTTGTTTGCAGGCCTTCACACTCCCTGAGATAGCCATCACGTCGTAACTGTAAAAAGGCATATATCTTCAGCTTATATTTCTATCTTATTATGACATAGAAAACTTCGTTTATTACAATATTTAGATTAAATTAACATTGATCTTCGAAAGATCATAGATCCTATCGATAGGGAGAGCGTCGGCCAAGAAACCTTGTTTAAAATATGAATATCTTTCCTGCCTAATAAGATATAATCTCTGTGATGGATTCACAAAAACTATTTTATCTCTGCGTTTCTGATAACATATACAAATATAAGTTTTATTTGCGAATCTCTATTAACTAAGCAATATATCAGAGAGCGTGTTAGGTTCGGTGTTCTATGAACGAAAAGGACATGAGTAGTTTAAGTAGCGAACGCATACAAACGAATAACGATAGTATCTATATAGCAAAATTATTGTCCT
Source organism: Procambarus virginalis (assembly GCA_020271785.1). Taxonomy (NCBI): domain Eukaryota; kingdom Metazoa; phylum Arthropoda; class Malacostraca; order Decapoda; family Cambaridae; genus Procambarus; species Procambarus virginalis. Next base: position 4,314 of record WNGS01129458.1, read on the forward strand.
GTGGAGTTGATTTAACTTCCAGACACATTTTTTTAAATAAATATTAAATGTTTAGTGGGTATTTATGAAAGATATTATTACAAATACCCATTCTACTTGTTAATATCATTAATAAAATTGGCGGCAATTTGAGCAAAGAAGTGCGACGACTGGATCACGGTGTACAGGAGGCTGACATGGCAGCAAACACTCTCCAGGCGACCATATATCTTGGATAAGTCGCTCCACAATTTTGTCGCTTGGACCGTCGACTTACTATGGCGTCACCTGCTACATATTTACTTCGAATTTCGATATGAAATTACATTATTTCAGAGTGAAAATAGGTTTGAACGTGTTCTACGTGCAGCACCAACATTACAGTAAGTAAATATATCATATTTCTTCATTACTTACGTAATGCTAGCAGGATTTGGGTACATTTGGGTAGATTTGGGTAGATTTGGGTAATTCTACGGACCCGACTCAAGTGCTCCTCGGCTATCGACAAATACAAAAACATTTTTGTTGTCATGACGTACTTCCTCCAAACATGCCAGAATGGCCTGCAGTTCAGCTTGTGTGGATGGGACACACAGGAGGGTGCATGCGGATGAGAGACCTTTTCAATGTGCCGAGTGTGGCAATAAATTTAGAGAACGTGGAATAATTATACAACACATGTTAGTGCATTCAGGTGTTAAACCTCATGAGTGTCCAGTGTGAGATTCAATCAGCGTGGAAGTATGAAAACTCTCATGTTAGTGCATTCAGGTGGGAAACTTCATGAGTGTCCAGTGTGTGGGAAGAGATACAATCAGCGTGGACATATGAAGACTCACATGTTAGTGCATTCAGATGACAAACCTCACGAGTGTCCAGAGTGCGGGAAGAGATTCAGTCAGCGTGGAAATACGAAGACTCCCAGGATGGTGCATGCGGAAGAGAGACCTTTTCAATGTGCGGAGTGTGGCAAAAAATTTAGAAAACGTGGAATATTAATACAGCACATGTTAGTGCATTCAGGGGATAAACCTCATGAGTGTCCAGTGTGCGGGAAGAGATTCAGTCGGCGTGGACATATGAAGACTCACATGTTAGTGCATTCAGGTGACAAATCACATGAGTGTCCAGAGTGTGGGAAGAGATTCAATCAGCGCAGAAGTATGAAAACTCACATGTTAGTGCATTCAGGTGACAAACCGCATGAGTGTCCAGAGTGTGGGGAGAGATTCAATCAGCGTGGACATATGAAGACTCACATTTTAGTGCATTCGGATGACATTCCTCACGAGTGTCCAGGGTGTGGTAAGAGTTTCAGTCGTCTTGGCCATCTGAAGGGACACTTGTTAAGGCATCCAGGGGAATGCCGTTTCGAGTGTGCAGAGTGTGGCAGGAGTTTTACGAACGTGAAACTATTTAACACACATGTTAAATCATTGGCGGTTCGCCCTCATGAGTGTCGAAATGTGGGAAAATGATTCAGGCGTCTTCGAAGTCTGAAGTCCGTGTGTTACTGCACTGTGTTCCGGAAGGCCACATTACTCAATGCCTTTATCCATTCTGAGCTGTGCGCCAGTGCAGCATTTGATGCAACTAGGGAGAATGTCATGGCACATAGCGAAGGAGCCTAGTGCTAGTTACCCAATACAATGTCGGGGTATGCACAATGAAGGGCTCATTTCTTAAGCAGTCATTATGTCTGGCTATGTGTTTTCACTTTTCCCGTTTAAGTAGTCCCTGCCAAGGGTCCAGCGGCTAATGGCCACAGCTGCGCTCGGGCCAGGCCCAGCTACAGATGTCTTGGCTGACGTGGATCCGCTGCCGATGACCCAGCAGCTGATAGGCCAGCAGATGGTGTGCCGGCTGAACATGCCCCTGGGGGCCAAGCCCAGCCGTCGATGTTCAGGCTGATGTAGTCCCGGCCGACGGTCCAGCAGTCGTTGGCCCAGCCGGTGGTGTGCCAGCTGAGCATGCCCCCTGGGGGCCAAGCACAGCTGCTGTTGTTCCGGCTGATGCGGTCCCAGCCGATGATCCAGCAGCTGAGCACAGCCGGAGGGCCGGAGGAAGCCGGAGAGCTTCCTGGCATTACGTTAGTACTGGATGAATATGTTAGGTTGGGCTGACCTAACCTAAACTACCCTAACCTAACCTAACCTTTCCGGCGCTTGGCTCGTCATGTTTAGTTGGCGTCGCCAGCACTATATTTTTGTCTAATTTTTTAATAAAAATATATTTTCCAGATTAGAATTATGCCGGAGCAGCCGGCCCATCTCCATTATCCTAAGGTACAGTCCTGCCCGTGTTATCCACCACGCCCGCGTGCGCGGTGCCCTGCTGTAGTAGGGATTGTCCCCGGTGCCTGGCGTGTACCCAGCGCCTGTCCCGGCTGCTGATGTTCCGGCGGAAGTGGTTCCCGCTGATGGTCCAGCAGCCGAAGGCTGGCATGCTGAGCTAGCCCCTGGGGGCAAAGCACAGCAGCTGTTGTTCCGGCTGATGTGGTGCCAGCCGATGACCCAGCAACTGTTGGCACAGCAGGTGGTGAGCCAAGCTGAGCATGCCCCTGGGGGCCGAGCACAGCTGCAGCTAGCCGGTCACCAAAACAAACCTAACCGAACCTAACCTAACTGATGCTTGGTTCGTCGTCTTTATTTGGCGTCACCAGCTCTTCATTTCGGAAAAATTTTAATAAAAATATAATTTTCAGATTAGACTTATGCCGGAGCAGCCGGCCCATCTCCATTATCCTAAGGTACAGTCCTGCCCGTGTTCCCCTCCACGCCCGCGTGTGCGGCGCCCAGTTGTAGTTGGGATTGTCCCCGGTGCCCGGCGTGTAGCCAGCGCCTTTCCCGGCTGCTGATGTTCCGGTGGAAGTGGTTCCCGCCGATGATCCAGCAGCCGAAGGCTGAGCATGCCGAGCATGCCCCTGGGGGACAAGCACAGCTGCTGCTGTTCCGGCTGATGTGGCACCAGCCGATGGTCCAGCAACTGATGGCACAGCTGGTGGAGTGCCAAGCTGAGCCTGCCCCTGGGGGTCGAGCACAGCTGCTGTTGTTCCGGCTGATGTGGCCCCAGCCGATGAGCCAGCAACTGTTGGCACAGCTGGTGGGGTCCCAAGCTGAGCATGCCCCTGGGGGCCGAGCACAGCCGCTGTTGTTCCGGCGGATGTGGTCCCAGCCGATGTCTAGCAGCTGAGGGCACAGCTGGTGGTGTTCCAGCGGTGCACGCCCCTGGGGGCTAAGCACAGCTGCTGTAGTTCCGGCTGATGTGGTACCGCCAGCAGACGGCACAGCTGGCGGTGTTCCAGCTGAGCATGCCCCCGGGGCCAAGCACAGCTGCTGATGCTCCGGCGGAGGTGGTCACAGTCGATGGTTCAGCAGCTATGGGCACAGCGGGTGGTGTCCTATTATTAATTTTTTTTTCCATTATTAGTTTCATGTTATAATTTATTTATTATTTATTTCTTTAATTTTATAATTTTATTGTGTTTGTTGTTCTAAGTCCCATCTATATAAATTTGTTATTTCCTATTGCTTACTTTACTTCACAGCCGACGATCCAGCAGCTGATGGTTCAGCTGGCGGTGTTCCGTGCGGAGCACGACACTGGGGGCCAAGTAAAGCTGCTGTTGTTCCGGCTGATGTGTTCCCAGCCGATGATCCAGCAGCCGACGGCACAGCTGGCGGTGTGCCAGCTGAGCATGCCCAGGGGGCCAATCACAGCTGCTGTTGTTCCGGCCGCTGAGGTCCCAGCCGATGATCCAGCATGCCGATGGAACACCTGGTGGTGTTTATTACCAGCCCCGGCTTATGTGGTCCCAGCCGATGATCCAGCAGCTGACGGCACAGCTGGCTGTGTGCCAGCTGAGCATGCCCTGGGGGCCAAGCACAGCTGCTGTTGTTCCGGCTGATGAGGTCCCAGCCGATGATCCGGCATGCGGATGGCACACCTGGTGGTGTTTATTACCAGTCCCGGCTGATGTGGTCCCAGCTGATGATCCAGCAGCTGACGGCACAGCTGGCTGTGTGCCAGCTGAGCATGCCCTGGGGGCCAAGCACAGCTGCTGCTGTTCCGGCTGATGAGGTCCCAGCCGATGATCCGGCATGCGGATGGCACACCTGGTGGTGATATTACCAGTCCCGGCTGATGTTCCAGCAGGTGACGGCACAGCTGGCGGTGTGCCAGCTGAGCATGCCCTGGGGGCCAAGCACAGCTGCTGTTGTCCCGGCTGATGAGGTCCCAGCCGATGATCCAGCATGCCAATGGCACACCTGGTGGTGTCCCAGCTGTGCACGACCCCGGGGCCAAGCACAGCTGCTGTTGTTCCGGCTGATGTGGTACCAGCCGATGATCCAGCTACTGATGCCACAGCTGGTGGCGTTCCGAGCAGAGCATGACCCAGGCGGCCAAGCACAGCTGCTGTTGTTCCGGCGGAGGTGGTCCCAGCCGATGATCCAGCAGCTGACGGCACAGCTGGCGGTGTTCCAGCTGAGCATGCCCCTGGGGGCCAAGCCCGGCTGCTGTAGTTCCAGCTGATGTGGTCCCAGCTGATGGTCCAGCAGCCGCAGGCTCCGCTGGCAGTCTTCCAGAGGAGCGTGCCCTTGCCAGCTGCTGAGGTCCCAGCCGATGATCCAGCAGCTGATGGCACAGCTGAGGGTGTTTCACCTGAGCATGCCCTGGGGGGCCAGGACCAGTTCTGGATGTCCTGGCTGAAGATTTTCGCGCAGCTGCAAGGTCCAGTTGCCGAGGCTGCAGATGGCGTGTCCCAAACGAGGATCTTCACGAGGGAAGTAAGCAATTTCTAACCATTCTTGCTAATATTTTTGTTACAGTTCTCATTCGTCTTGTCGAGCATAAGTGGTTCTGCAGTTCCATGCCACTTACCCCCCTCTTGCCTTGGCCTGTTGGTGTCCCTTAGTACTTCCCGCTTACACTGGGGGCCAGGCACAGCTGCCGTTGTCCCTGCTGGTGGGGTACCACCCGATGATTCAGTGGCTGCTGGCCCAGCTGGTGGTGTTCCAGCTGGGCATGCCCTGGGGGCCAAGCACAGCTGCTGTTGTCCCGGCTGGTGTGGTCCCAGCCGACGTTCCAGTAGCTGATGGCACAGCTGGTGGTGTTCCAGCTGAGCTTGCCCCTGGGAGCCATGTACAGCTGCTGTTGTCCCGGCTGATGCGGTACCAGCCGATGAGCCGGCAGCTGATGGCACAGCTGGGGGTGTTCCAGCTGGGCACGCCAGGGGGCCAAGCGCAGCTGCTGTTGTTCCGGCTGAGGTGGTCACAGCCGATGGCCCAGCTGGTGGTGCCCCAAGCTGCGCATGCCCATGGGGGCCAGGCACAGCTGCTGCTGTTCCGGCCGATGAGGTACCAGCCGAGGATCCAGCAGTCGATGGCCAAGCCGCTGGTGTTCCACCTGAGCAGGCCCCTGGGGGCCAAGCGCGGCTGCTGTTGTTACGGCTGAGGTGGTCCCAGCCAATGATCCAGCAGCTGATGGCCCAGCTGGTGGTGTCCCAAGCTGAGCACGCCCCTAACGCATTTTCTCTCCTTTTAATAATAAATTTGTTACAGTTCTCATACGTCTTATTGAGCGTAAGTGGTTCCGCAGTTCAATTCCTTAACACCCTCTTACCTTGGACTGTTGGCGTGCCTTAGTATCTCCCCGCGGCATAGCGATATGGACTTCGCTGCACTCTGGCAGTCTTCGGAGCCACCTGCAGTCCACTGGCTGAACTGCTTCAACATCATCATCATCACCATCATCTTATTAAATTTAATTTGATAATTTATGTAAAATACTTATATAAATGATATATCTAATTTATTATTGGTACTGGCCGTGCCGGTGCCTACCAACTCTCGACGCAGCCCGCTCAGCTATGCCTGGGACTTTATTCATTCCTACCTATTCCTGCCTTCCGGACAGGTGTCGCAGCCAGTATCCCACTCTCGCAGCCTAAGTCGACAGCAGTATACAGTACAGTACTTTGATGCGGTTCCACGCACCTGTGCCTTTGCTCTTCATGTTAACTCTGCACACCAGCCCTTGCCCACCCTTACTGCTTTATTACTTCCAGACCCACAACAGAACGAGGACGACGAAAACCTGTGATGATCGTGGAAGGCGCAGTGGGGCTATGAACGGTGGACCACGGCTCTCATGCCCACCGTGCGAGGTATACTGGGAGGCATCCGACTCCCTTCTAAGCAGACACCTCCACTCCACACCCGAGGGGCTCACCACAGCGACAACGACCGACTCGGGGTCGACCCTGGAGAGTCGGCTTCGGAGTGGACAGCGTCCACATTCCCACACCCGCCCTGGGGCCAGCCATCCAGGACTGGTCTCTGCGAAGGTGGGCTACTACGACGAAGATAAACACGGAAACAACCAGTCATTCCCCACGGTGACAAGCGCTGCCTGCATGGAGTACAAACCCGGCAGTATGTACTCCTCCCAGTCCACAGTGGGGGGCTATTCCCGCCTCCCCGCTCCACGGCTCGTCAAGATGGTACTCCGCCGGCCCACCAAGCGAGCTGCGTCTCCTCGCAGCATCTGCCAAGTAGACCCGGAAAGGTACCTTTTTCAGTCTGGGTCAAGGAAGACCGACTGTTTTTTAATGGCCTCTCCGGGCATACGGGCACCCTTACGGTCAGTAGCGAGGAGACCCACAATAGAATGAGGACGACGAAAACCTGTGATGATCGAGGAAGGCGCAGTGGGGCCACGAAAGGTGGACCACAGCTCTCATGCCCACCGTGCGAGGTATACTGGGAGGCAACCGACTCGCTTCTAAGCAGACACCACTCCACACCCGAGGGGCTCACCACAGCGACAGCGACCAACACGGGGTCGACCCTGGGGAGTCGGCCTCGGAGTGGATAGCGTTCACATTCCCGCACCCACCCTGGGGCCAGCCGTCCAGGACTGGTCCCTGTGAGGGCGGGATACTACGACGAAGATATACACCGGATCGACAGTCATTCGCCATGGTGGAAGCGCTCCCTGGAGTCCAATTTCGGCAGTAGGCCCCCCTTCCAGGGCATAGACGGCGGGCCACCCCGCCTTACTGCCCAGGGACCGTCTAGTTGCCGCTCCATAAGCTTCCAAGCGAGCTGTGTCTGCTCGCAGCATCTGCCTAGAGGACTCGGATTGGTACCTTTTTCAGTCAGGATACCATGAGTGTTTTAATGGCCTCTCCGGGCATCTGGGCACGCTTACGGCCACGTAGCAAGTAGTCATGCTACTATTTAGCAGCCAGCTTCCGCTCGCCCTTCGGGGGTGGGGGTTCCGCGCAGCTGGCCCTCACGGGATTGGGGGTGCTCCGTCGGAACCCCCAAAGTGACAAGCCAAGAATACCAAGCTTTACAATTACCGTAAATGCTCAGGCAACTTTAAATTAGAGATGTCTCTTCAATGTATTTGATTACATTAATTCTACTTCTGTATATTAATTTATGGCTTTCACTAATCTTCATTAGTCACCATAATTAATTCAGCTCTATTTACCTATTTGTTATATTGAGCTATTATGCTTCTTCAGTTAAGGATTATCTAATTTAATCTTTTATGATTGTATTATTAATTAATTATTTATTTATTAAATAATTAATTATTATTATTTTAAAATTAAAATAAGTCCCCCACTCCGTGAGCGTTTTCTTCCAACCACAGAAATAGTCACTGCTTTTATCATAAAAGCGGTGAAATTCTGTGGGGAAGGATACGCATTACCGTGCTCCACTGTCTAAACGACTAAGCGGCGCGCGCGCGTAGAGCGGCGTACTTGGGAGCGCAGGCGCGGCGCCTCTGGCTCGCCTCCGCCCTGCAGGTACACCACAAAACTCCCACCCTCCTCCCGGTGCTCCGTCGGAACCCCCAAAGTGACAAGCCAAGAATACCAAGCTTTACAATTACCGTAAATGCTCAGGCAACTTTAAATTAGAGATGTCTCTTCAATGTATTTGATTACATTAATTCTACTTCTGTATATTAATTTATGGCTTTCACTAATCTTCATTAGTCACCATAATTAATTCAGCTCTATTTACCTATTTGTTATATTGAGCTATTATGCTTTTTCAGTTAAGGATTATCTAATTTAATCTTTTATGATTGTATTATTAATTAATTATTTATTTATTAAATAATTAATTATTATTATTTTAAAAAACCACAGAATTAAAGTATTTTGGAAACAGAGGTGTATTTTAGTTACCTTAATATAGAGCACGAATATCATAGACTCATCCTGTGAATGGTAGTTTATTGTGCACCCCATACTCATCCTGTGAGTCCTGTTTACGTGCACCCCATACTCATCCTGTTACCAGTAGTTTGTTCAACCCCATACCCATCCTGTGACCTGTAATTTATTGTGTAACCCATACTCATCCTGTTATCAGTAGTTTGTGCACCCTATACTCATCCTCTGTGCGGTAATTTATTGTGCATCCCATACTCATCCTGTTACCAGTAGTTTGTGCAACCCCATACCCATCCTGTGACCTGTAAATTATTGTGCAACCCATACTTATCCTGTGACCTGTAGTTTATTGTGCACCTCATACTCATCCTGTGAGTCATAGGACATTGTGCAACCCTTTATCATCGTGTGAATCTTTGTTTACTTTGCTCTCCATACTCATCCTCTGTGCGATAGTTTCTTGTGCACGGTCCGTCTATAATTACCACAGGCTACACAGGCTTCAGAAAGCTTCCTGGTAATAAGTTAATAATGAATAAATATGATATATTTACTCATTATAATGTTGGTGCTGAATGTACAACACGAAAAACATAATTTTAATCTGAAAAAGTATCTTTTTATAAAGAAATTAGACAAAATAATAGCTGGTGACGCCAAATCAAGTCGACGATCCAAGCTTCGGTAGGTTAGGTTAGGTTTTGTTTGGTTAAGTTAGGTTAGGTTAGGTTAGGTTAGGTTAGGTTAGGATAGGTTAGGTAGGTTAGGATAGGTTAGGTTAGGTTAGGTTACGTCAGCCTTACCTTGATACCTTGAGGATACCTTGAGGTGCTTCCGGTCTTATCGTCCCCGCGGCCCGTCATCGACCAGGCCTCCTGGTTGCTGGACTGATCAACCAGGCTGTTGGACGCGGCTGCTCGCAGCCTGACGTATGAGTCACA
>WNGS01129467.1:0-36609 GCA_020271785.1 Procambarus virginalis
TATATTTACTCACGATAATGTGAGTGCTGAATGCAGACATGAGAAAACATATATTTACTCCAAAATAATATAATTTCATTATGAAATAAATAAATAAGTGGCATCAAAGGAAGTCGATGGTCCAAGAGTCAATGTTGTGGAGCGACTTATCCAAGATATATCGTTGTCGGGAAAGTGTTTGTTGGCATATCACCTTCTGTACACAGTGATCTAGTCGTCACACTTCTCTGCTCAATTTTCACAAATTTAAATTATGATGTTAACAAGTAGAATACGTATTTTAAATAAAATCTAACATAACACTTTCGCGCTTAGCGGACGCCCGTTAGCGTCCAAACTTTTTCTCCTGATTGTGCCCGCCGGACGCTGGCCGGCGTCCAATGATTAAAAATTTATATAAATTTTATTTATTATGCGATTTTATTTTAGTAAGTCTCAAAATGTTCTCTATGAAATTCCCGTTTTCCCTCACCGACCACATGGCATCTCAGCCGCCCGGGTCACGTGGTCGGCCTATTGTATTGTTGTCACTCGAAGTGCCCACACGCATCTCCCCTCTCGCGGCTAACGTGACCTCATTTACGCATATATTTTCTTTCTCGTGTTATTCAAACCGATTCAATACCTTCACCATGGATGCTGGACAAGCAACAAGCAGTGGAACGGCAAAAAGAGGTAGGAAAATGAAGAAAGAAGAACATATCGCAATGATTTACGATAAGTATCGTGGGGTAAAGCTCACTCCCTCAAAGATTCCGGATGTTGTTGAGGCTTTTTCTGAATCAGAGGATGATATTGAGGTTGACGAACCTGAATGTGACGTTACATATCATGTTTCCTCAACTGAAGAAGAAACTTCTAGTGAAACTGAGGTTGAGAGTGAGGATGAGGGAGCCGCATCACCGCCACGCGGAAAACGAACGTGTCCGGTACCAAAGCGTGCTAAGCTTAGCGGTCAGTGGTCTCGTAGCAACACTCCTCCTATCGTTGGTGACTTTTCTGCTAAGCCAGGCCTAACGATTCCAACACCTACATCTGCATTGCATTTTATACAACTATTTTTCACGAGAGCATTGATTGAGTACTTAGCATATGAAACAAATTTGTATGCCACACAAATCTTACATCGCTTTGCTGCCTCATCAAGGAAAAGTTGGAAAGCAGTGTCTGTGAAAGAAATGGCACGATATTTGGGTCTGTGTATACTGATGGGAATAAACAAGCTGCCTACAATGAGGATGTACTGGCAGTCAAATCAAAAGTGGCATAACCGATACTTCAGCTTGTTTATGTCGTCTCCGCGGTTCCAAAATATTTCTAAGTTCTTTCATATGTATAACAAGAAAGCAGTGCCATTGAATAATAGTGACAGACTGATAAAAGTGAGACCAGTGATGCAATATTTGACGGAGAAATTTACGTCTGTGTACATTCCAAAAAAAGAATTGAGTCTTGATGAGGGTACAATGGCATGGCGTGGCCGCCTCTCTTTCAAGGTGTACAATCCCAACAAGCCTGATAAATATGGTGTCAAGTTGTATATGTTGGCTGAAGCCACATCAGGCTACATATATAACTTTGATGTGTATTGTGGTATAGGTAAAACTACTGTTGAAACAGTCACGGGGTTGATGGAACCCCTACTCAACAAGGGTTATCATCTGTATATGGATAACTACTATAACTCAGTTACCCTGACAGAACAATTACGCGAGTCGGGTGTTTACACATGTGGAACACTTAGACTCCAACGTGGCGCCCCTAAGGATCTTCAACAAATGGTAAAGGGTAAGATTGCAACAGACAAAACCGTGTACATGCGTCGTGATAACACATTTATTATAGTGTGGAAGGACAAGCGGCCCGTGTCTATCATCACCAATCTCCATAATGCCGAGACTAGTTTAGTTCGGCGCAGAAAACGCATTCGTAAGCCTAACGGGAGAACTGGTCTCGAAATTGTGAAAATGAACAAACCCATTGCCATAATTGATTACAATAAGTTCATGAAAGGTGTTGATCATTTCGATCAAATGGTCAAGTATTATGAGTTTACCAGAAAAACACACAAATGGACCAAGAAGATAACTTTTTATTTTCTGCAAATGGCATTGCACAATGCATTCGCGTTGTACTCCCACTTTTCAACGGACGTGAAGAAACACACATTTTTAGAGTTTGTCTCAGTAGCAATAGATGCCTTACTGGAGTGGAGGAGTGAGGATTGGCCAACAACAACAGGCATACCCCATGCTCCGGACTTGCCTGCTGACGCTGCTCCTCCTGCCGACGCTGCTCCTCCTGCCGACGCTGCTCCTCCTGCTGACGCGGCACTCTCAACACCCGGCCCATCTGGTGCGAGGCGGCCTCTCTTCACATCAACACCTCAACCTCAATCATCGTCAACAAATTCGGAACAGGACGTTGATGACATTGAACAACTCGACGCGACTGATTTCGCTGAAGATTCAGTCACAAGTGTTGTCGTTCCTCAAGAAGGCGATACTAGTGAAGATGAAATAAAATCCAGACGAATTGTAGATTCAGACCAACGTCTGAACTACAAGTTGAAGCACGAGCTCGTAGGTCTGCATAAACGTAAAAGGTGCCGTGTTTGTACCAAATCTGGCAGAAGGAGGGACGTGAGATTTGGGTGTAAAAGTTGTGATGTGGCACTTTGTGCTGTACCTTGCTACACAAGGTATCACCGGCAGAAAGTGTTTTGGGATAAAAAATAACCACCTGCAACAGCTTCACTCCACCTACGAAACATCTGTTGAGCAACTTCAGGATCTGAAGCCTGAAGAAGGTGGAGTGAAGAAAAAATGCTCAACTGTTGTTCTACAAACAACATAGACATGGTAAGTACACCTACTTTGAATTTTCTTTATCATCAATCAGCTATTTTATTATATACGTATTGTAGAGAATTTAATTGCGAATGTTTTGGTACCAAAATGAATATTGTAGCACATAAACTTCTATGAGTAATCCGGGAAAAACACAAAGTATTTTTTCGGGTGTTGCGGGTGTGGCGGGTGTTGCTCTGGGTGTGGCGGGTGGGTTTCAGTGGGTTTCCTTTAGCCGTTCTGATTGCCAAGACGCGGCAATTATTTTTATTTTATATGTATATGTCTGTGTAGGAAATTTTACTGCGATCATTGTCATACAAATAATAAAGTTTTTAAACAAGTATAAACTCGACAAACATGCAAGGAACGAAAACATTGTGTTTATTTTTGCCGCGCACGCATAGTGAGCCACTTTGGTTTATCTTTGTCGCTTCACGTACATATGATTTGTAAACTTTTTATACATTTCTTCATATAGAAAATTTTCTTGCGCACACATTGCTACGAAAAGGAAATACGTACATAGAATATTAAAGTCACGACACGTATAAATGTATAAACATTCTACGCGCGATTGCCCGCATGTGTTTTCGGCAGTCCGCTCGCGGCTAACTGCGCGTCAACTTCCCACACTCTTGCGGGTGGGTAACAACATTGATTATACATTCATATGCATATGTCCGTATAGAGAATTTTATTGCGGTTCCAATGATACCAAAATCAACGATGTAGGATAAATGTGGTCATCGCAATCATTAAGAGAGTGGAAACATTTTGTTGCTTTTTGGCGCTCTCGCCAAGTGATCCCAATACATTTCTATTTGGTGTTGATATTCCTTGTGCTTTGGCAGTATTTTATATGTATGTTCTTATAGAGAATTCTATTGCGAACACAGTGATACCAAATTTAAATACGTAGGTTTACAAATAGTGTCAGGAGACTAAAAAGAGTATACACTTTTCGCCCGTACCGCTTAAGCGCGCGAGACGCCCAAAGCACATAGGGTAAGTTTTTATGCGCTTCGCCCAAAGCGCTAAAGTGTTTAACATGAGCATATCAAATACTGAAGTCTGCCGAAATCGTATCAGCCAGTCCCAAGCATTCACTGTTGTGTACGTGTAATTACGGGTCTTGGCTTCAATTGTTGATGCGTTATTAACTGGCCGGGCACTAAAGAACACGTGGATAAGTAATTGTTACTTGTTAACTGGGTATCAACGTAATTCTTGTCGATAAGAACTCCCCAGTCAGCACCACGCGTCTTGCCACTCTTCACGCCAGGGATGCCTCGTGTGTAATGGCGTCTCCCTCTCCCTCAACCCGTCTCCGCATTCACAACAGAAATTACTAATTATGGATAATTCTTTTCCAGGTAATTACTGATGTAATGCATTAATAGGAACTGGGTTGCAATTATAAGGATTTAATAATTATCATATTCTGGATAAATGATCTCATACGAGAAATGGAGATGAATTTTATTCTCCATAGCATTCGCATGTAATGTTGCTACTTAATTTCATGAGAATTCTAGCACTAATACGCAGATGAAATGGTTTAATTTACGTTGACACTACCATTAGTGAAATTAATAACTACTGTAGTTAGTATATAATGATGATGATGTATTATAATACAATAGTAGTTTATTAGTGTTGGAAATTTCCAACATAACTCCAGGAGGAGAAAACTCGGGTGGCAGTGTAATGTTGAGTACTGACGTACCTATCCCGAAGTTAGTATTAAGGTTAGTATGTTAGTACGTCAGTACACACATAACGGATGTGCCGTAATTGTCAAGGACATACAAGAATTTAAGTCTTGTAAAGGAACTCATGTTAAATGTAAACATGGAATTGTAACATCTAAAGTTAATAATAGATGGAATAATATCATAGTTAACACTTTAACGCACCGAGGTTAAGGAAAAAAACTTGGGCCTTATGCCCCTGGCGCTTCGCGCAGCCGAGCGGTGAGACCGAAAAGTGTATACTCTTTTTACTCTCCTCACACTAATTGTAGGCGTACGTATTTAAATTTGGTATCACTGTGTTCGCAATAGAATTGTCTATAAGAACATACGTATAAAATGCCGTCAAATCATAAGGCCTATCAACAACCAATAAAAAACTATTGACATCACTTGCCGAGAGCGCCAAACAGCAACAAAATGTTTCCATTCTCGTAATGGTTGTGAAGCCCACAGTTGTCCTACATCGTTAATTTTGGTATCATTGGAATCGCAATTAAATTCTCTATACGGACATATGCATATAAATATAGAATCAATGTCGCAACTGACCCACAAGAGTGTGGGAAGTGGCTGAAGTGTTACCCGCGGCGGCATATCGCCGAAAATGACATCGAAAAGTGTATTTTCAATTCACTGTCCTGACATTATTTTTGGATGTACGCATTTAATTTTTGTACCAATGTGTTCGCAATAGAATGTTCTATAAGAATATAAGTATAAACCGTCAAATAAGAATGCGTTCGACCGGCAACAAATATAAAAAGTACGTCGATTATATGCGTCGGGTCAATAATGCAATAGTTTTACCACGAAGATTCACTGCCATGACATTTTCTTTAATAAGCTCTTCTGTTATTAGAGAAAAACGTAAATTTTATGGCGAACATTTCTAAACTATCCCCAAGAAAATCGAAGCAAAAATGGATTTTATACAAATATTTTTTATTTTAACGGGGATACTAGTTAAAAGTGCGTAACCGTCAGAACAGCTCATAACGACCCGGCGCGTCACAAATGCGCGAAAGTGTTTTAATAGCTTACACAAACAAATTAAGAATTAAATTATACAATTTAAAGTAACTGAGAATCCACTGTTAAGTGAATGTCTTGGGTCATTGTGACTTGTAACTGATTTGTTACTTGACATCACAGCACAGCATCATCATGATTACTCAAATTGGATGGGAAATTATTTGCTCTTGGTCAGAGCTATAATAGGCTTGTAGTTTCCGTTTGCATTGTTGAGCAGCTGCTCTAGTTGGGCGGGTGCTCGGTGGATCAGAATTGTTGTCCTCGGAAACTGTTGGTGAAGCTGGTTCTGATAAACACTTTTGTTCTGCTAATTCGAGACGTACCAACTTCTCTAATGTCTTTAGGGTAGTAGTGCCTCGGCACAAAACCCGTACTACTCTCAGGATGCCTTGGTGATCTGGGTGGATAGCAACAATTTTGCCTATAGGCCATTCTGACCTTGGTCCATCACTGTCAACCAATATTAGGTCTCCTGGTTTAAGCTGAACTTTATTATAGGGGCTCGAAGCTCCATAGTGGTACTCTCGTAGAGCTGTGAGGTACTCTCGAGTCCACACCTCATTCCACCTTTCAATTACTCTCGAGAGATGTTGGTAACTTTCTACTAAGTCACTCCTGGTTACATGGGAAGGGTCGACAGGGTCCTCTCCTGCCAAAGGTATCAGAGGGCTCAGCAGGCCTCCATGTATTAAATGCGAGGGACTCAGAGGCTCTCTCTGTGAGAAATCATCTGATAGGTAAGTTAATGGGCGATTGTTGACTCGCGCCTCAATTTCCACGACGAGTGTTTGAAGTTTGGAGTAACTAATTTTCTGTCGATGCAAGGTCTTCCTTAAACATTTCTTGACAGTCCCTATCATACGTTCGTAGAACCCACCTTGCCAGGGGGCTCTAGGAGCAATAAATTTCCAGTGGCATTGTCGTCTCTGCAGTAAAGACTGTACTTCTGGATGATTCCATATCTCTCGTAAGCAGGCTTCTCCTGCCACAAAATTTGAACCATTATCAGATATCATTAGTTTGGGACAGGATCTGCGAACTGCAAATCTACGGAAAGCTTGGATGAAGGCTTCGGCACTCATGTCAGAAGTCACTTCTAGATGTACTCCTCGTGTGGTAGCACACGTGAAGAGGCAAATATAAGCTTTCACTCGTATCTTATCTGGATTGCCAGTGAGAAGCAAGGCTCCTGTGTAATCGACACCAGTGGTCTCAAAGGGACGAAGATGAACTACTCTCTCCTTAGGGAGTGGTAGAGGTCCTGGGTAAGGACACACCGAGCGTCGTATCTTTTGCAGATTACACAGAACTTAATGATTGATTTGACAGTTTGACGACCTTGAGGAAGCCAATATTTCTGTCTGAGGTCGGTGAGAGTGTCTAACACTCCGCCATGCAAAGTACCATATTGATGGTGATGTAAAACTAGAAGTTTTGTAATAATGTGGTGACGTGGTAGAAGGATCGGATTCTTTGTATCCAAATCAATTTTTGCATGAAGCAAACGTCCTCCACACCTTAATATATTATGAGTGTTGGTATCATACCAGATACCTAGAGACTTGGTTAATTTATCTGGAATATTTTCATATTCACTTCCATATGTCTCTTGTTGTGCACGTTTGATCCAGTAGAGGATAGGACTGGGAAACTTATGTCTGATTCCTATCTTAGCAAGAAAGTCAAACACATGTGCTGTGACTCTTAATAACTTACTCAAGTTAGAATAATTGTGAGGATTAATAGCCGAGATTCGATGAGGTTTTGGGTCTTTCATGGGAGTAGTGATACTGGTCACTATGACTTGTGGTTTCTGTTTGGGCCACTGACCACTAACAAGCCATGAAGGTCCATTAAACCACATCGAAGACTTGCTTAGCTGTTTGAATGTTAAACCTCTTGATAAGTAATCTGCAGGATTGTCCTTAGTGGGGACATGTCTGAATTTATATCCAGCAGATAATTCATGAATTTCCCTAACACGATTACTAACGTAGGGAGTTTTATTGTTGTTATTTCTTACCCATTGTAAGACTGCCTCATTGTCTGACCAGACTACGATTTCACCAAAGTGGATATTATTGAGTGTCTTGGTCAGGCAATGAGCCAATCTTACTCCCACCAGCAATGCAGTTAACTCCATTTGAAGCAAAGATCTCTTCTTGATTGGAGCAACTCTTGCTTTAGATGTGAGTAAAATTGATTGTGCACTATTGACTAAGTAGGCCGCAGCGCCATACGCTTTGCCAGAGGCATCGCAAAAAACGTGCAAATTTGTGGGTAAGTTTTGTCCTGAAGCATTACGAGGAAATTTCAAAACACCTAATTGATTGAAATCCGTTGTGAGTATTTGCCATTTATCTTGCAACTCAATTGGCAATGGATCATCCCATCCCATATGTTTCTGCCAGCATTCCTGTATTAGGAGTTTGCCCCTTATTAATATAGGACTAAGTAAGCCTAAAGGGTCAAATGGTTGACTGACATACGAGAGTAATTTTCTCATGGTAAGGGATGAATTATTGGTTTGTACTGACTTGACAATCATCTCGTCAGTACCTGTGTTCCATTCCACGCCCAGAACCTTTAATTGATTAGGTACCTGATAACCCGGAAATTCTTTCTCAATTATCTGGTTTAATGATTTATTGTTTGAGGCCCATGATTGTAGTGGCATATTGACTCCTAATAACTCATGGTTAGCCTCATGGTAAATTTCTACCAATTTGGATTTGTCATTTGTAGTTCCCTGGAAATTATCGACATACAAGTTGTAACTGATCTCCGTTTTATAAGGGCTATTTGACTTCCTCAAATGTGTATCTAATGTGGCTTGAAGTAGAAACGGGGAGGATGTCGCTCCGAATAGCACAGAGGCAAACCGGTAGGTTATGACATCACTGTCAGGATCCAGTGGGTCCTTAATCCAGAGAAATTTGGTGTAATTACGATCCTCCTCTTGCAAGCCTACTCTAAGGAAAGCTTTACTGATATCAGCAGTATAAGCGAAATTACCAGTGTGGAATCGTAACAATACATCATGTAGCCTTTGTGTTAGGCTAGGTCCCGTTTGGAGACATTCATTCAAAGACATGCTGTTTGCCTTCACTTTGGCACTACAGTTGAAAACAATACGTATTGGCATTGTCAATGATTCTTTCACCACAGCGTGATGGGGTAAATAGTGACCTGTTTTTCTGTCATCATTATCAACAACTTTGATAAATTTACTATTGAGTTGTTGCTGAATTAAATGATGATACATGTTTAATTTATCTGGCTGTTTCTTCAGCAGTATTAATTGAGATTGCAATTGAGAGGCTGCCATGAAATAATTAACTGGAAGTTGTGGATGATTCAACTTCCATGGTAGTCTCACCCAGTATTGTTTGTCCTTATAGACAACTGTATCCAGATATTGCTGGTAAGTCCACATATCATCAGGGCTTGGTTGTTCAGGGACAATACCTAAAGTGTCTAAATCCCACAGACGATGTACAGGTGGATCAGACTCATTATCTTCAGATATTTCTCTGAAATGTAGGGGTGACTGTTCCAAGCCTAGCCACGCCACTATTGTATTGTTAGATTGTTGGTTGGTTGACACTGGGTTTTGTTGGAAAAGCACCGGTCCAGTAAGCAATTTGCCTCCAGCAGATGACAACAAACTCATTCCGTGTTGTCTGGTGCATCCCGTTATAAATTTATAATAATGGTCAGCGCCTATAAGTATACCAACATCTGTGAGGTAGTCAGAATTTATTTTGTAATCTGCTAGCCTCATGCGGTTTTGTTTAAGATATCTCGCAGTGCGAGCTAGTCCTGTGACCTGCAGGTCTGAAGGAAGTTTATCTACTACCACTGCTTATATTGGACTAGTGGAAGATCCAAGTCTCACTAACACCTTGACTACTTGGTATTCACGAGGTCCACTATTAGTCAAGAACCCAGAAATATTCAGTCTCACACTTTTGGCAGGTTTTAATTTTAACTGCTCGACTAATTGTTGTGTGATGAAGGTTTTCTGTGATCCTTGACCAAAGAGACCTCTACTGTTGACTCTAGATTTCCTGTCAATTAATTTGAGTTGAGCTGTAGGCAGAGTAGTATTATTGCCTGACTCAGTAGCAAGTACATTTATTTTTTGATGTACCTTGCAATATTGTACTGTGGTAGAATTCATAGAATTCTCCCCAGGTGTCATAGATTGTGTAGAAGTTTTTCTACATAAGGCATAATGATGTACACCTTTGTTGCATCTACTGCATAACTGTAGCTGCACATCACATTTACTGGGATCATGAGAACCCATGCACTTGGTGCATGGGTTCTTGGTGCATCATTGTAACTCTTGTAGCCATTTAATCCTGGTGTTAAAGGTAGGATAAACAGTGCATTTGCAGGTGACATGTTCTTGATCACAGAACAGACACTTTCTCTCTCTGACTGAATTTGTCCTTTTAGTAGACATACCAGTTGTAACGTCAGAGGGAGATACAGAATAAATACCTACACTACCACTCCTTTTTCCAGTGGATGGAGTAGTCTTAGGCTTGGATTTATTGGACTTATTCAAAGTCGATTTGGTTTTGACTGAGTTGTCAATGTTAGGTGGTTTAGACTCAGGTTTAATCTTATCATGAGTCTTCAACCTGTTAACAGTTATTCTCAGTCCCTCGAATATTTGCTCGAGAGTGAGAAACTCGGTTTTATAGTGTGAGCAGATTTCTGCTAAGATATTTCGAGGTAATTTCCTCTGTAAAAGTAACTTGATTGGCCATTCTGAGACTGGTACATCAACTTTAGTACCAAAGGCCTTCACCAGAGACTCTACTTCTAGTCTGATGCTTTGAAATGAGTCTGGTCGGTTACTTGGTGCATTCAGATCCAGCAACTGGTAATAAAGGTTAGCTATACTCAACTCCTTGTTGTAATAGTTCAACTTTAGCAGTTTTATAGCTTCCTCATAATCACTCTCAGTGAGAGCTAGGTTATTTATAATAATAATAAATAATAATAATATCCACGTGATATGACCTTTTTAGCCTCCCCTTTGAGAAGACTAATCACGTATGAGAATTTGGAAACTGGATCAAGAGAAGACCTTTTATGTCGACGCACCTCAGGTAATTGATTACTGGAATGAGACATAGTATTATTTGCATTAGATTGATGTTGTTTTACTATATTGAATAGTACATCAAGTTTATCTTGAGTCTCATCTTCATACTGGGAAATATCTGCTATAATTTGATATATTTCCTCAGAATCAGTTTCAGTGGCATTGAGTGAGTTGAGATAAGACTGGATTGCAGATCTAACTTGATCAAATTTGAGATCAGCTACTCTCACTGATGTTTCTAGGTTATAGTAATCAATGGGAGTTGCTTTAGACAAGATATCAGACTTATTAATTAGTCTAGTTAAATGACCTTTGAGGCCAATATAGGTTCTCCTTAATTGTTCAGGAGTAGTCATGGTGGCTTTAAGTCCAAGTTTCATAGGACTTGAATAAGTATTACTAATGAAGCTGGGGTACTTGCTCATTAGTTGATAAGTAATATTGAGTATAGCCTAAATTAATTCTGGCTAAATTAAACTCTACCTCACTTGAGGTTAAATGTACCTACCTAACAATAAGTAGCTAAAGATTTTGAGCAGTGCTTGCATGTCACCATTAACTTTCGTCCGGCTAGCTCATCCTTATCACCATTAGATGTAATGGTGATCATTCAGCAGCACTCAAAACCACACACATAAATAATGAGTACACAAATAATTAATATACAGAATGATTAATATGCATATACTCTAATCAGAGTTACTATAAAGTTTGAATCCCACCCTTGGTAGGGTCAGCACAAGAATCAATAGTGTATGTACTAGTCCAAGACTAGTTGTAAGAATTTCTACCTAAGAAACTACTAATTTATTTAGTCTGCATTTGTGCAAACTCAGCACAATCACAGCCTAAATTCCTACCTACTAAAGGTTGGCATAGAATAATTTGTGGTGCAATAGTGTGTCCCACTAGTGCTACTTTATACATGAGGTATAAGCAGCAAATAAATTGGTGTGAATTAGTTATGGTTTAATATTAATTGGATTGTATCCAGTTCGAAGAGGACCAAAATGTTGTTTTGGTCTCTGAGAACCGATATAGTTTAATATTAATTGGTATCCGGTTCGAAGGACCAAAATGTTGAGTTTCTGGGGCTTGAACTCATATATTAAATTATTTGCTTATTGTATTTAAATAAATCGTAGGACCACCTACTTTTGAGAAAAGAGGGAAAATGAATAATAGTGATCATTAGAATGACACTAGAGAACCAGTGTCTATGGAAACTAATTCAATGAACAATCATTTGAAAATAATAAATGGACTGTATTATTAATTAAAGTCAAAGCCTCAAATATCAACATTGGGGGGTTATTTCTAGAAGTTCATATATATCTAGGAACTAGTGTGGTTCGTCACTAGTTCATTGTTGAGTTAATAACATAGTAGATCTAAACTACAATAGATTCAAAGATATGATAACTCAAATTATGAATATTTAAGATTATGAATTATTGAGCAACAGTAAAGCAAAACACATTAATTACCAAATCATAAATTCTGGCAATAATTATATACTGTAAAGATCCTATATGAATTATATGTAATTCAATATTGATCTTAATCAAATTTATACAAAATGGAAGCATTAGCTGTAAGACAACTTCTGTAACTCCATTTCGTCATTCGTCTTCGTGGTCAAAGATCCCAATAAAGAAAGTACCCGAAGTGAATAACACGACTGATGAGAAACAACTTGCCGGCTCCTCGTATACACGCTGCAATCCAGAGAATTTAAGTAGCATTTGATTAGGCTATGATTTATTTCAAATATTCATGAAAACTGAGAAAGGTAAAAAATTACACTAACGTTGTGTATTAGGTATCCTCGCGGCATAACAACAGGCTACTCACAAATATACAACCCAAAATGATGCATCAAATGAGAAATATACTTAACATGAGCGTATCAAATGCTGAAGTCTGCCGAAATCGTGTCAGCCAGTCCCAAGCATTCACTGTTGTGTACGTGTAATTACGGGTCTTGGCTTCAATAGTTGATGCGTTATTAACTGGCCGGGCACTAAAGAACACGTGGATAAGTAATTGTTACTTGTTAACTGGGTATCAATGTAATTCTTGTCGATGAGAACTCCCCAGTCAGCACCACGCGTCTTGCCACTCTTCACGCCAGGTGTTGGGTATCTGGGGCTTGAACTCAGAAATAAAATTATTTAATTATTGTATTGAAATAAATCGAAGGACCACCCGCTTTTGAGAAAAGAGGGAAAACAAATAAAATTGATCATTAGAATGACACCAGAGAACCAGTGTCTATGGAAACTCATTCAATGAATATTCACTTGAAAATAATGAAGACTGTAATTGTTAATTAAAGCCAAAGCCTCAAATATCAACATTGGGGGGTTATTTCTAGAAGTTCATATATATCTAGGAACCAGTGTGGTTCGTCACTAGTTCATTATAGTATTAATATGGTAAATCTAACTACAATATATGCAAATATATGGTAATCAAATTATATCATTTAAGATCATTATCATCATTAATCACTGAGCATAAATATTGAGCACAGTTAAAAAAAACTTAATTACCAAATCTGGCAATAATTATAGAATCAATAATCAAATTGAATAAATTTATAAGAAAAATGTGTCTTAGCTGTAAGACGATTTCTAACGCCAGTTCATCATTCGTCCTCGTGGTCACGGAATCCCCATAGAGAATAACTCGAGGTAAATAACACGATTGATGAGAATCTTGCTGGCGTCTCAAATACACGCTGTAATACAAGAAATATAAAGTAGCAATTGACTAGGCTACAAATTATGTTCAGATATTCATGAAACTGAACTGGGTGATAAATATTACTAACGTTTGATTATTGGTGTTCATTCTTCATAACGACAAACTACTCACTAAGGTACTATCTACTTGATGCATCAAAATAGAAGAAAACCTGTGAGCGTAACCGAGTACTAAGGTTTGCCGAAATGAGCGTCTGCCGGACTCAGTGTTCACTGCTGTGCACACTTAATTACGGGTCCTGGTGGTAATTGTAGACGCTTTATTCACTGCTGAGGCACTAGAGAACACTTAGGCAGTAAATTCCACTTATTAACTGAGTATCAACGTAATTCTTGTCGATAAGAATTCTCAGCAAGCCTTGTGTTTCTCCACGCTGTCTCGTGCGCGTGCCTTGTTGTTGTAATAATGGCGTCGCCGCCTCCCTCTCCCCGCTCTCGCATTCACCACGGAAATTATTAAACACAAATTATTCTTTTCCGCGCAATTATGGATGAAATGCGATAATATGAACTGGGTTGAAATTATAGGGAATTAATAATTATAATATTCTCGATAAATGATCTCTAGCGAGAAATGGAGATGTATTTATACTTCTCCAGAGCATTCGATCGTAACAGAATAAAAACTGTTACTGAATAATTTCAATTAATAACTCTTGATTTACATTATCAGGAGTAATATTATCAGCAATATGCTCAGATTAATTTATATTAACACTACGGTTAGTGGTGTTAAGAGCTACTGCAATTAGTAAGTTAATGGTAATTTATCATAATATAATAATGGATGATAAGTGTTGGAAATTTCCAACATAACTCCGGGGGGAGAAAACTCGGGTCGCAGTGCCATGTTGAGTACTGACGTACCTATCCCGAAGTTAGTAGTTAGTATGTTAGTATGTTAGTACACACACAACGGATGTCCCGTAAATGTCAAGGACATACAAGAATTTAAGACATGAAAATTAATGTCATAATTAATAGTTTACACAAGTTAATGATTGAATCATACAATTCAAGTAACTGAGACTCTACTGTGAGGTGAATGTCTGGGTCATTGTGACTTGTAGCTGATTGGTTACTAGACATCACAACACAGTATCATCATGATCACTCAAATTGGATGAAAAATTATTTGCTCTTAGTCAGAGCTATAATAGGCTTGTAGTTTCCTTTTACATTGTTGAGCAGCTGCTCTAGTGGGGCGTGTGCTCGGTGGATCAGAATTGTTGTCCTCGGAAACTGTGAAGCTGGTTCTGATAAACACTCTCGTTCTGCTAATTCGAGAGGTACCAACTTCTCTAATGTCTTTAGAGTAGTAGTGCCTTTGCACAAAACTCGTACTACTCTCAGGATACCTTGGTGATCTGGGTGGATTGCAACAATTTTGCCTATAGGCCATTCTGACCTTGGTCCATCACTGTCAACTAATACTAGGTCTCCTGGTTTAAGCTGTACTTTATTATAGGGGCTCGAAGCTCCATAGTGGTACTCTCGTAGAGCGGTGAGGTACTCTCGAGTCCACACCTCATTCCACCTTTCAATTACTCTAGAGAGATGTTGGTAACTTTGTACTAAGTCACTCCTGGTTACATAGGAAGGATCGACGGGGTCCTCTTCTGCCAAAGGTATCAGAGGGCTCAGCAGGCCTCCATGTATTAAATGCGAGGGACTCAGAGGCTCTCTCTGTGAGAAATCATCTGATAGATAAGTTAATGGGCGATTGTTGACTCGCGCCTCAATTTCCACGACGAGTGTTTGGAGTTCTGAGTAACTAATTTTCTGTCGATGCAAGGTCTTCCTTAAACACTTCTTGACAGTCCCTATCATTCGTTCGTAGAACCCACCTTGCCAGGGGGCTCTGGGAGCAATAAATTTCCAGTGGCATTGTCGTCTCTGCATGACAGACTGCACTTCTGGATGATTCCATATCTCTCGTAAGCAGGCTTCTCCTGCCACAAAATTTGAGCCATTATCAGATATCATGAGTTTGGGACAGGATCTGCGAGCTGCAAATCTACGAAAAGCTTGGATGAAGGCTTCAGCACTCATGTCAGAAGTCACTTCTAAATGTACGCCTCGTGTGGTAGCACATGTGAAGAGGCAAATATAAGCTTTCACTGGTATCTTATCCGGATTGCCAGTGAGAAGCAAGGCTCCTGTGTAATCGACACCAGTGGTCTCAAACGGACGAAGATGAACTACCCTCTCTTTAGGGAGTGGTGGAGGTCCTGGGTAAGGACACACTCGAGCATCGTAGCGTTGACAGATTATACAGGACTTAATAATTGATTTGACAGTTTGACGACCTTGAGGAAGCCAATATTTCTGTCTGAGGTCGGTGAGTGTGTCTAACACTCCACCATGCAAAGTACCATATTGATGGTGATGTAAAACTAGAAGTTTGGTAATAACGTGGTGACGTGGTAGAAGGATTGGATTCTTTGTGTCCAAATCAATTTTTGCATGAAGCAAACGTCCTCCACACCTTAATATATTATGAGTGTTGGTATCATACCAGATACCTAGAGACTTGGTTAATTTATCTGGAAGATTTTCATATTCACTTCCATATGTCTCTTGTTGTGCACGTTTGATCCAGTAGATGATAGGATTGGGAAACTTATGCTTGATTCCTATCTTGGCAAGAAAATCAAACACATGTGCTGTCACTCTTAATAACTTACTCAAGTTAGAATAATTGTGAGGATTAATAGCCGAGACTCGATGAGGTTCTGGGTCTTTCATGGGAGTAGTGATACTGGTCACTATGACTTGTGGTTTCTGTTTGGGCCACTGACCACTAACAAGCCATGAAGGTCCATTAAACCACATCGAAGACTTACTTAGCTGTTTAAATGTTAAACCTCTTGATAAGTAATCTGCAGGATTGTCCTTAGTGGGGACATGTCTGAATTTATATCCAGCAGATAATTCATGTATTTCCCTAACGCGATTACTAACGTAGGGAGTTTTATTGTTGTTATTTCTTACCCATTGTAAGACTGCCTCATTGTCTGACCACACTACGATCTCACCAAAGTGAATATTATTGAGTGTCTTGGTCAGGCAATGAGCCAATCTTACTCCCACTAGCAATGCAGTTAACTCCATTTGAGGTAAAGATCTCTTCTTGATTGGAGCAACTCTCGCTTTAGATGTGAGTAAAATTGATTGTGCACTATTGACTAAGTAGGCTGCAGCGCCATATGCTTTGCCAGAGGCATCGCAAAAATGTGCAAATTTGTAGGTAAGTTTTGTCCTGAAGCATTACGAGGAAATTTCAAAACACCTAATTGATTGAAATCCGCTGCGAGTATTTGCCATTTCTCTTGCAACTCAATTGGCAACGGATCATCCCATCCCATATGTTTCTGCCAGCATTCCTGCATTAGGAGTTTGCCCCTTATTAATATAGGACTAAGTAAGCCTAAAGGGTCAAATGGTTGACTGACATATGAGAGTAATTTTCTCATGGTAAGGGATGAATTATTGGTTTGTACTGACTTGATATTCATCTCGTCAGTACCTGTGTTCCATTCCACACCCAGAACTTTTAATTGATTAGGCACCTGATAACCTGGAAATTCTTTCTCGATTATCTGGTTTAATGATTTATTGTTTGAGGCCCATGATTGTAGTGGCATATTGGCTCCTATTAACTCACGGTTAGCCTCATGGTAAATTTCTACCAATTTAGATTTATCATTAGTTGTTCCCTGGAAATTATCGACATACAAGTTGTCACTGATCTCTGCCTTATAAGGGCTATTTGACTTCTTCAAATGTGTATCTAATGTGGCTTGCAGTAGAAACGGCGAGGAAGTCGCTCCGAAAAGCACCGAGGCAAACCGATAGGTTATGACCTCACTGTCAGGAGCCTGGGGATCTTTAATCCAGAGAAATTGGTGTAATTACGATCCTCCTCTTGCAATCCTACTCTAAGGAAAGCTTTACTGATATCAGCAGTATAAGCAAAAATACCAGTACGGAATCGTAACAGTACATCATGTAGCCTTTGTGTTAGGCTAGGTCCCGTTTGGAGACATTCATTCAAAGACACGCTGCTTGCCTTCACTTTGGCACTACAGTTGAAAACAATACGTATTGGTGTTGTCAATGAATCTTTCAACACAGCGTGATGGGGTAAATAGTGACCTGTTTTCCGGTCATCATTATCAACAACTTCAATAAATTTACTGTTGAGTTGTTGCTGAATTAATTGATGGTACATATTTAATTTATCTGGCTGTTTTTTCAGCCGTATTAATTGTGACTGTAATTGAGAGGCTGCCATGAAATAATTAACTGGAAGTTGTGGATGATTCAACTTCCATGGCAATCTCACCCAGTATTGTTTGTCTTTATAGACAACTGTATCCAGATATTGCTGGTAAGTCCACATATCATCAGGACTTGGTTGTTCAGGGACAATACCTAAAGTGTCTAGATCCCACAAACGATGTACAGGTGGATCAGACTCAATATCTTCAGATATTTCTCTGAAATGTAGGGGTGACTGTTCCAAGCCTAGTCACGCCACTATTGCATTGTATCTTGTTTGTTGGTTGACGCTGCCCTTTGTTGGAAAAGCACCGGTCCAGTAAGCAACTTGCCTCCAGCAGATGACAACAAATTCATTCCGTGTTGTCTGGTGCATCCAGTTATAAATTTATAATAATGGTCAGCGCCTATAAGTATACCAACATCTGTGAGGCAGTCAGAATTTATTTTGTAATCTGCTAGCCTCATGCGGTTTCGTTTAAGATATCTCGCAGTGCGAGCTAGTCCTGTGACCTGCAGGTCTGAAGGCAGTTTATCAACTACTACCGCTTGTATTGGACTAGTAGAAGATCCAAGTCTCACTAATACCTTGACTACTTGGTATTCACGAGGTCCACTATTAGTCAAGAACCCAGAAATGTTCAGTCTCACACTTTTGGCAGGTTTTAATTTTAACTGCTCACTAATTGTTGCGTGATAAAGGTTTTCTGTGATCCCTGATCAAAGAGACCTCTAGTGTTGACTCTAGATTTCTTGTCTATTAGTTTAAGTTGAGCTGTAGGCAGAGTGGTATTATTGCCTGCCTCAGTAGCAAGTACACTTATTTCCTGATGTACCTTGCAATATTGTACTGTGGTAGAATTCATAGAATTCTTCCCAGGTGTCACAGATTGGGTAGAAATTGTTCTACATAAGGCATAATGATGTACACCTTTGTGGCATCTACTGCATAACCGTAGCTGCACAACACATTTACTGGGTTCATGAGAACCCATGCACTTGGTGCATCTGTGTAATTCTTGAAGTTGTTTAATCCTGGTGTTAAAGTTAGGATAAACCGTACATTTGTAGGTGAGATGTTCTTGATCGCAGAACAAGCACCTTCTCTCTCTGACTGAATTTGTCCTTTTAGTAGACACATCAGTTGCAGTGTCAGAGGGAGATACAGTATAAATACCTACACTACCACTCCCCTTTCCAGTGGATGGAGTAGTCTTAGGCTTAGATTTATTGGATTTATTCAAAGTCAATTTGGTTTGACTGAGATGTCAATGTTAGGTAATTTAGACTCAGGTTTAATCTTATCATGAGTCTTCAACCTGTTAACTGTTATTCTCAGCCCCTCGAATATTTGCTCGAGAGTGAGAAACTCAGTTTTATAATGTGAACATATTTCTGCTAAGATAATTTGAGGTAATTTCCTCTGCAAAAGTAACTTGATTGACCATTCTGAAGCTGGTACATCAACTTTAGTACCTAAGGCCTTCACTAGAGACTCTGCTTCTAGCCTGAAGCTTTGAAGTGAGTCTGGTCTGTTACTTGGTGCATTCAGATCTAGCAATTGGTAATAAAGGTTAGCTATACTTAACTCCTGGTTGCAATAATTCAACTTCAGCAGTTTTATAGCTTCCACATAATTACTCTCAGTGAGAGCTAAGTTATTTATAACCTTTTTAGCTTCCCCTTTGAGAAGACTAATCAGGTATGAAAATTTAGAAATTGGGTCAAGATAAGACCTGTTATGGATATGAACTTCAAATGAAGTCCAAAATGTGTCCCAATTTTCTTCATCCAGCCCTGCAAATGTAGGTAAGTCTAAAGTAGGTAGACGAACCTCAGGTAATTGATTACTGGATTGAGACATAGTAGAATTTGTATTGGATTGATGGTTTACTATACTGGATAGTACATCAAATTTATCTTGAGTCTCATCTTCGTGTTGTGAAATATTTGCTACAATTTGATCTAATTCCTCTAGATCAGTTTCAGTAGCATTCAGTGAGTTAAGATAAGACTGACTTGCTGATTTAACTTGATCAAACTTAAGATTAGCTACTCTCACTGATGATTCTAGTAGATAGTAATCAATGGGAGTTGCCTTGGACAAGTCATCAGACTTATTAATTAGTCTAGTTAAATGGCCTTTGAGGCCAATATAGGTTCTCCTTAATTGCTCAGGAGTAGCCATGTTAGCTTTAAGTCCAAATTTCATAGGACTTGATTGAATATTACTAATGAAGCTGGGATACTTGTTCATTAGTTGATAATTAATATTGAGTATAGCCTGAGTTCTGGCTAAATTAAACTCTACCTCACTTTGAGGTTAAATGTCCCTACCTAACAAGTATATAGCTAAAGATTTTGAGTGGTGTCTGCATGTCACCATTAACTTTCGTCCGGCTAGCCCATCATTATCACCATTAGATGTAATGGTGATCATACAGCAACACTCAAAACCACACACAAAAATAATGAATACACAAATAATTGATATGGAAGCACTCTAATCAGAGTTACTGTAATGTTGAATCCCACCCTTGCTAGGGTCAGCACAAAAATGTATAATGTATGTACTACTCATTAGTACAGGACTAATTGTAAGAATTTCTTGGATTGTATCCAGTTCTAAGAGACCAAAATGTTGTTTTGGTTTCTGAGAACGGATACAGTTTAATGGTAATTGGTATGTATCCAGTTCGATAAGACCAAAATGTTGTTTCGGTCTGAGAACTGAAATGGATTAATTATTAGTATCCGGTTCGAAAAGGACCAAAATGTTGTTTTGGTGCTTGAGAACCGATATAGTTAAATATTAATTGGTATCCGGTTCGAAGAGACCAAAATGTTGGGTATCTGGGGCTTGAACTCAGAAAATAAATTATTTAATTATTGTATTGAAATAAATCGAAGGACCACCCGCTTTTGAGAAAAGAGGGAAAACAAATAAAATTGATCATTAGAATGACACCAGAGAACCAGTGTCTATGGAAACTCATTCAATGAATATTCACTTGAAAATAATGAAGACTGTAATTATTAATTAAAGCCAAAGCCTCAAATATCAACATTGGGGGGTTATTTCTAGAAGTTCATATATATCTAGGAACCAGTGTGGTTCGTCACTAGTTCATTAGGGGTTAATAATATGGTAAATCTAACTACAATATATGCAAATATATGGTAATCAAATTATATTCATTTAAGATCATTAATCATCATTAATCACTGAGCATAAATATTGAGCACAGTTAAAAATAAACATTAATTACCAAATCTGGCAATAATTATAGAATCAATAATCAAATTGAATAAATTTATAAGAAAAATGTGTCTTAGCTGTAAGACGATTTCTAACGCCAGTTCATCATTCGTCCTCGTGGTCACGGAATCCCCATAGAGAAATAACTCGAGGTAAATAACACGATTGATGAGAATCTTGCTGGCGTCTCAAATACACGCTGTAATACAAGAAATATAAAGTAGCAATTGACTAGGCTACAAATTATGTTCATATATTCATGAAACTGAGCTGGGTGATAAATATTACTAACGTTTGATTGTTGGTATTCATTCTTCATAACGACAAACTACTCACTAAGGTACTATCTACTTGATGCATCAAATAGAAAGAAAAACCTGTGAGCGTAACCGAGTACTAAGGTTTGCCGAAATGAGCGTCTGCGGACTCAGTGTTCACTGCTGTGCACACTTAATTACGGGTCCTGGTGGTAATTGTAGACGCTTTATTCACTGCTGAGGCACTAGAGAACACTTAGGCGAGTAAATTCCACTTATTAACTGAGTATCAACGTAATTCTTGTCGATAAGAATTCTCAGCAAAGCCTTGTGCTTCTCCACGTTGTCTCGTGCGCGTGCCTTGTTGTTGTAATAATGGCGTCGCCGCCTCCCTCTCCCCGCTCTCGCATTCACCACGGAAATTATTAAACACAAATTATTCTTTTCCGCGCAATTATGGATGAAATGCGATAATATGAACTGGGTTGAAATTATAGGGAATTAATAATTATAATATTCTCGATAAATGATCTCTAGCGAGAAATGGAGATATATTTATACTTCTCCAGAGCATTCGATCGTAACAGAATAAAAACTGTTACTGAATAATTTCAATTAATAACTCTTGATTTACATTATCAGGAGTAATATTATCAGCAATATGCTCAGATTAATTTATATTAACACTACGGTTAGTGGTGTTAAGAGCTACTGCAATTAGTAAGTTAATGGTAATTTATCATAATATAATAATGGATGATAAGTGTTGGAAATTTCCAACATGTGTGCGTGTCCCCCNTTTGACTGAGTTGAAAGCGTTTTTAAAATCTAATTTTACTACTGCCTGGTCTTCAGTAAGAGAGCTAATGTAGGCTCGTGCAGCATGGGCCGCTGCTTCACAGCCTTGGGGGACTCCAAACCCCAGCTGTTGGGTTGCAGCTGGTGGCTGCTTCCATTGGATACTTCTGACAGTAGCCCTTGCACAGGCGGCGAAGGGTATACCAAGGCAATGGGTCTGATCCCTCCCCCCTTCTTTTTCAGGGCACATAGGATGCACAAAGAAGAATGTTTTGATTTCATCAGGGATAACCCGGCGAGGCAGGTTGTTGACAAACGTTGTGATTTCTGTCAGAGCGCTTCTGCAACTGGGCCAAGAAGCAGGGTTCACCATTTCCTTCACATGTTGAGTCTTACCCCTGTGTAGCCTCCTGAGGAGCCGGGAAAATGAAACGAAGCTTTATAACTCTGACTCCCGGAGGACGAGAGGTTCCTGGTTAGGGGGGACCCTGACCTGCGGGGAGGTCCACCTACGGCCCTGAGGGGTGTTGTTCTCTCAGTGCTTGGGCTGTGGTTTCATCCCTGGGCAAAATTTTGTCCTCACTTGTGATCAACCTGAGTGCCCCACTGTATTGCCCTCTTCAATTTTCTTGCTGACTTGGGGTACCTAATTTTCTGTTGTCGCTGATTGTCGTACTTGGTCTGCCTCGGCGTGTTTGGTGTGTTTGGGAGGCGGACTAGGTTGTATCGCCTAGGAAAATCTAATTGCTTTATTGACGGATGACGCCAGTGTCTTGCCTCCTCTGTCTGGGTACACCTAAGCATGCATTGGCAAAAAGTAACGAGATTGTGCCAGGCTTTGATGGTATCAGGTGCATCAAGGTTATTTGACCCTCTGTTGACTTTTCCGATGAGGTCCGTGTATTTCCCGGCCGCAAATGGGCGAGAGGCTTTGGGATGTGTGGGAGTGTCCTGGTTGACGTTGCTTTAATTGCCTCTAGCAGGTCGTCTGTTGCATGTAATCTGTTGCGATTTGTGCTGGTGCAACAGGCTCCTGAGTGCTGCCTCCTCCCACGGAAGGCCTCCCTGACCCAGGACAGTCCCATGCTGCGTATGACTCTGGAGACGAGTTGATGCTGATGTTGCTCCCACAAACACTGCATGTGCCTCTCTTTTGATTGCCTTCTGGAGGGTGAGCTTGGCTAGCGCCTTCTTCTGCCATCCCCTTAGGTAAAGTGACTGTCACCATGCACTGGAGCATTTGTCTCTCCTCCTGGCTGGGGGGGGGACGAGGTTGTCCCCTATACCATGCGTCTGTCTGGGCAGATGTCTGGGGTGGGTGGGCTCGTGGAGGTGGTTGGTGGGGGTTGGGAGGCTGCGCTGGCCCGGCCTGGGAGGGGGCAGGGAACCGGAAGATACAGCACCTTACTGCGGGGGGCGGGAGACACTACACAAGGAGTGGGGGAGCAGGAGACACTAAACTCACTGGGGGAGAGGGGGAGGCACTAATCTCAGGGGGTGGGGGGAGGGTTGGGTTGGCACTTAACTCTTGGATATTTCCTTTTGTCACTAAACACTGGTGAATGTGCCCTGGCTCACTGTGTGGTGCACTCAACACGATACTCACAATGGTCCAGTGACCACAGGACTGGACACAACTTATCTTTTCAAACACTTATTGGACACTGGTGACCCCCTCTCTTGACCACACCACATGTGTCCTTCCATCCTTTCCTGGTGGGGAGCCGTAGGGCGTGTGACGTGTGTGGACGTGGGCTGACGGTGGCCGTCGGGTGGCGGTGGGCGTAGGGTTGCGTGGGGTGCCGGTGGGCGTGGGGTGCCGGTGGGCGCAGGGTAACGGTGGGCGTTGGGTGACGATGCGCGGTAGGTGATGGTGGGCGTTGGTCGACAGTGGGCGTGAGTGGGCAATAGTCGTCGGGTCAGCCGCCAAGAGTGGGTTGCTGGGTGGGCTGGCGAGGCCTGCGGGAGGCTAGGGAGGGGGGGAGACGGGTCCCGCCACAGGTAGCAGTCACAAACACTTAACACAAAGTTTCATTGGTGCATTATGTTTATCACTACAACTCACCGTTCATCTGAAAAGACGCACATGTTCACTTATAAGACTGCTGGAATACAAGCAGGTTTGTGAGCCTCCCCTTCACTCCCCCCCCTCCCCCACTTCCACTTGAGGCCTCCTCCCTGCCAGGAGCCTGTTGTTTATGGAGGCACTGCGATAACCCTCACCCATATATATATATATATAATATATATATTATATATATATATATATATATATATATATATATATATATATATAACTGAAAACTCACACCCCAGAAGTGTGAGTACAAGTACTTCTGGGGTGTGAGTTTTCAGTTGTATCTAGTCCTGAGGACCATTCAGGCTTGTCTGCATATATTATATATATATATATTATAATATATATATATATATATATATATATATATATATATTATATGTCGTACCTAGTAGCCAGACTCACTTTTTGGCCTACTATGCAAGGCCAGATTTGCCTAATAAGCCAAGTTTTCCTGAATTAATATATTTTCTCTAATTTTTTTCTTATGAAATGATAAAGCTACCCATTTCATTATGTATGAGCTCAATTTTTTTTTATTGGAGTTAAAATTAACGTAGATATATGACCGAACCTAACCAACCCTACCTAACCTAACCTAACCTATCTTTATAGGTTAGGTTAGGTTAGGTAGCCGAAAAAGTTAGGTTAGGTTAGGTTAGGCAGGTTAGGTAGTCGAAAAACAATTAATTCATGAAAACTTGGCCTATTAGGCAAATCGGGCCTTGCATAGTAGGCTGAGAAGTGCGTTCTGGCTACTAGGTACGACATATATATATATATATATATATATATATATATATATATCGTACCTAGTAGCCAGAACTCACTTTTTGGCCTACTACGCAAGGCCCCATTTGCCTAATAAGCCAAGTTTCCTGAATTAATATATTTTCTCTAATTTTTTCTTATGAAATGATAAAGCTACCCATTTCATTATATATGAGGTAATTTTTTTTTATTGGAGTTAAAATTAATGTAGATATATGATCGAACCTAATCACCCTACCTAACCTAACCTAACCTATCTTTATAGGTTAGGTTTGGTTAGGTAGCCGAAAAAGTTAGGTTAGGTTAGGTTAGGTAGGTTAGGTAGTCGGAAAACAATTAATTCATGAAAACTTGGCCTATTAGGCAAATTGGGCCTTGCATAGTAGGCTGAGAAGTACGTTCTGGCTACTAGGTACGACATATATATATATATATATATATATATATATATATATATATATATATATATATATATATATATAATATATATATATATATGTCGTACGTAGTAGCCAGAACTCACTTTTTGGCCTACTATGCAAGGCCCGATTTGCCTAATAAGCCAAGTTTTCCTGAATTAATATATTTTCTCTAATTTTTTCCTATGAAAAGATAAAGCTACCCATTTCATTATATATGAGGTCAATTTTTTTTTATTGGAGTTAAAATTAACGTAGATATATGACCGAACCTAAC
This sequence comes from Procambarus virginalis, assembly GCA_020271785.1. Classification (NCBI taxonomy): domain Eukaryota; kingdom Metazoa; phylum Arthropoda; class Malacostraca; order Decapoda; family Cambaridae; genus Procambarus; species Procambarus virginalis. The sequence goes on from WNGS01129467.1 coordinate 25,671, forward strand.
CAACCCTACCTAACCTAACCTAACCTATCTTTATTGCTTAGGTTAGGTTAGGTAGCCGAAAAAGTTAGGTTAGGTTAGGTTAGGTAGGTTAGGCAGTCGAAAAACAATTAATTCATGAAAACTTGGCCTATTAGGCAAATCGGCCTTGCATAGTAGGCTGAGAAGTGTGTTCTGGCTACTAGGTACGACATATATATATATATATATATATATATATATATATATATATATATATATATATATATATATATATATATATATATATATATATATATATATATATATATATATATATATATTATATATATATATATATATATATGTCGTACCTAGTAGCCAGAACGCACTTCCCAGCCTACTATGCAAGGCCCGATTTGCCTAATAAGCCAAGTTTTCATGAATTAATTGTTTTTCGACTACCTAACCTACCTAACCTAACCTAACCTAACTTTTTCGGCTACCTAACATAACCTAACCTATAAAGATAGGTTAGGTTAGGTTAGGTAGGGTTGGTTAGGTTCTGTCATATATCTACATTAATTTTAACTCCAATAAAAAAATTGACCTCATACATAATGAAATGGGTAGCTTTATCATTTCATAAGAAAAAAATAGAGAAAATTTATTAATTCAGGAAAACTTGGCTTATTAGGCAAATCGGGCATTGCATAGTAGGCCAAAAGTGAGTTCTGGCTACTAGGTACGACATATATATCGATATATATATATATATATATATATATATATATATATATATATATATATATATATATATGACGATAATCTCTTTCAAGAGAGATTGAGCCTGCTCTTTCCTACTTAAAGTTACGTCAAGTCTACAAGTACAAGATGCTACATTCAAGATACGTCACCAGTAGCACAAAACGTTTTGACCAAGAGGCAAAACGTTAAACCACTTGACCATCACGATGGTCAAGTGGTTTAAGGCGTCTGTACATACCAATTGCGTTGCTCGTGGGAGTATGTGTTCGAGTCACTTCTGGGGTGTGAGTTTTCATTCGCATATAGTCCTGGGGACCATTCAGGCTTGTTCGCATTTGTGTTCCTCACGTGTGCCCCAAAGAATGAGGTGATTTGGTAAAATGCTATGCCCAAGATAACCATCCGAGTGCCGGCGGTGAGGTGGTTCAAATAGCTTCGGCTATCACCTCATTATGTCCGGTCGTGATGGTCAAGTGGTTTAAGGCGTCTTGTACATACCAGTTGCGTTGCTCCTGGGAGTATGGGTTCGAGTCACTTCTGGGGTGTGAGTTTTCATTCGCATATAGTCCTGGGGACCATTCAGGCTTGTTCGCATATATATATATATATATATATATATATATATATATATATATATATATATATATATATATATATATATATATATATATATATATATATATATATATATATTATATATATATATATATATATATATATATATATATATATATATATATATATATATTATTTATATATATATATTTATTTCAGGCTCACCTGAAAAACAACCTTTTTTAGCATTGTCTTCAGTAAAAAGTCATACTCTTCAAACTCGTTGCACCTCAGAGAGTAGGTTAGCCTCAAAATGGATAGACTTATAGTGAGGAGATAAAAAGCATCATGAGCATAGATGTCACCTATCCTGTCATCCATCCACCTAAGGTCTGTGATTTTTTTTATCGAGGATCTCCTCAATGGCATTAGACCCAAGGGGGGGGGGCTCCAGGTATTGTGCTGTTCACAGCTATAATGACGTGGGCTCCGGGCAAGATGGATCTTATGCTAGCTATGATGTCTGGGTTGGACGAGACTACTTCACACTAGGAAGGGTTTAGGAAGAGACCAAGGCTTACTTTTCGCTAACCCAGGAGCCAGCGTTGACAGTGATGTCTGTGTCAGGAGTCAGAGTAAAACTTTCAACTGGAGTAGAGGTGTAAACACTTCCTTTGGAAAGGTGAAAGTCGGGGGTTCCGTTTGCAGTAAAGAGATGGTTAGGAATCCTCACGAATTCCTTGTAGTTGAGGCCGGTAATCTTATTAGCCACAGTAGATAAAGCGTACACAGTACTGTGCAGTATGTTGAGAGCCGGCATCTGCCGTTGCGAAGTCGGTGATTGGCCGGGGAGAGATGGTGGCGGTGGCTGGCAGGCTGGGAGCTGGGCCCATTGGCTGGGTTGTGCGGCGGCTTCTCCTCCTGGGAGCTCTGGGAAACGACGGTACTCACCTAGTTGTACTCACCTAGCTTTGCTTATGGGAGTTGAGCTTTAGTTCTTTGGTCCCACCTCTCAAGCATCAATCAACTGGTGTACAGATTCTGGAACCTACTGGGCTCTAAACCCTTCCCAGCGTGCATCAGATATATTGCAGGAACAACCGTGGACATCTTCAAGAGGAAACTAGATTGTTTCCTTCATGGAGTGCCAGACCAACATGGCTGTAGTGGGTATGTGGGTCTGCGGGCCGCTCCAAGCAGCAGCCTGGTGGACCAAACTCTCACAAGTCAAGTCTGGCCTCGGGCCGGGCTTGGGGAGTAGAAGAACTCCCAGAACCCCATCAACCAGGGCTCTATCAAATCTACATTTGAAACTGTGTATGGAGTCTGCCTCCACCACATCCCCTGCCTAATACATATTACATTTGTTAACAACCCCTGACACTAATGTCTCTGTGGCTCATTTAGGTACTAAGTTTCCACCTGTGTCCTCTTGATCGTGTCCATCTATGCTAAATAGCTTGTCTTTGTCCACCCTATCAATTCTCCTGAGAATTTTGTAGGCGGTGCTCATGTATCCCCTTACTCTTCTGTCTATCAGGGACGTGAGGTTTAGCTCCCATTGTCCTTCCTCGTAGCTCCTACCTCTCAGTTCTGAGAATAGTTTGTTGGTATACCTCTGAATCTTTTCTAACATTACCTTGTGTTTAACTAGGTAGGGACTGCAGGCTGGAGCTGCAGACTCCAGGATTGGTCTGACATAAGTGGTATGTGGTCCTGAACGATTCCTTACTCAAGTTACTAAAGGCACTTCTTATGTTGGCCAATCTAGCATATGTCACTGATGATATCCTATTGATTTGAGCTTCTGGGGACAGGTTCGGTGTTATATCAAACCCCAGATTTTTCTGTTTGACTCTTGCTGGATTTCACTTCCCAAATGGTTCCTTGTGTTCAGCCTCCTGGTCTCTTCAGATAATTTCATTACTTTACACTTTCCACATTTAAACTTTGGAAGTCAATTTCTAGACCATTCCACCAGTTTGTTCAGATCATCCTGCAGTCTCTATCTATCTTCATCTGTCTTTATTCTTCTCATAATTTTTGCATCATCAGCAAACATTGAGAGGAATGAGTCTATACCCTCTGGAAGATCATTTACATATATCAGAAACAGGATGGGTCCAAGTACAGAGCCCTGTGGGACACCACTGGTGACATCTCGCCACTCTGATGCCTACCCCGTCACAGTTACTCACCGTTTCCTGTTGCTTAGATACTCCCTTATCCAGAGAAGCACCTTATCTTTAACTCCTGCCTGTTTCTCCAACTTTTGAAACAACCTTTTATGTGGTACTGTGTCAGAGGCTTTCTGACAGTCCAAGAAAATGCACTCTGCCCACCCTTCTCTTTCTTGCCTATTTTTTGTTGTTTGGTCATAAAATTCTATTAAGACTGTGAGGCACGATTTACCATCCCTGAACCCATGCTGTTGGTGTGTTACAAAACTCTTTCCCCTCCAGATTTTCTATGAGGCTTTTCCGCAGGATCTTCTCCATCATCTTGCATAGTATGCAAATTAGGGAAACTGGTCTGTAGTTCAGTGCCCTTTTCCTGTCACCCATTATTGACATATTGGGACTACATTAGCTGTCTTCCAGCTTTCCAGTAGGTCTCCTGTTTCCAGTAACTTGTTGTACACCATAGAGAGAGAGGCACACTTAGTGCTTCTGCACCATCTTTTAGAATCCATGGGACGATTCTGTCAGGCCCAACAGCCTTTGTTACATTTAGCTCCAACAGATTCCTTTTGACATCATCACTAGTGAACTCAAATTCCTCCAAGGTAGCTTAGTTTGTTGCCTCCTCTCTTAGTAGAGAGAGGCTTCTCCTTTCTCTATTGTGAAGATCTGCTGGAATATATTGTTGAGTTCTTCACATACCTCTTTATCATTTTCTGTGTATCTGTTCTCACATTTTCTCAGTGTCATTACTTCTTCCTTCACTGTTGTTTTCCTCCAGATGTGGCTGTGGAGAAGTTTTGGTTGGGTCTTGGCTTTACTTGTGATGTCATTTTCATAATGTCTCTCAGCTTCTCTCCTCACTCCGAGGTACTAATTCCTGGCCCTCAGGTATCTCTCCCTGCTCTCTGGTGTTCTGTTATTCCTGTAGTTTCTCCATGTTCTTGTATTCAATTGCTTCGCATCCCTACATTCCTGACCATGAACCATGGAACCTGTTGCTTTTCAATTTTTTTGTTTGACACCAAGGATAAACCTGTTTGCAACATCCTGATACTTGTGACATAATCCATCATATCTTGTTCAGTCGTTTTTCTGAGTTCTGTTTCCCATGGGATTCCCACTAGGAAGTTCCTTATCTCGTCATATTTTCCTTTTCTGTAATTTAGCCTTTCCCTTTCCGATCTTTTCCTGAGATTCATTATCCCTACATTCACCAGATACTCAAATATCAATACGCTGTGATTGATCATTCCCATTAGGGGGGCTTCATATTTGACTACCTTTAATATGACTCATTCAAGGTGAATATCAGGTCGAGTCTAGCTCGGCGCTCGGCGAGTGGTGGTTGCTTCAACTTTTTGTATTTCTTCCTGTCGGCGAGAGCAACGATGGGAGATAGCAATGTGATGACCATCACTGAGGAGACAACGTTCGCAGTCAGCCTGGCAGACGAAGTAAAGGTGATCTGCGCTACACTTAATGCTCTGTTCCTTGCACTTATTGGTGGTGTGAATACTGATAGCACACGAAGCACTGCTTGAGGTTACAGAAGCGTTATTTCTTGATTTGTACCGGTGGAATCTTGACTCCAAAACTCCCTGTGAGTAGGCGAGGTCCGCTGCAGCTACCAAGATGAAGGCCAGTTTCAAGGTTGGGCGGCTGTTAGCAGAGTAAATGACACGTAGTGTGGATGGTTCCATGGAGGGGTTTTCGATTGCGAAGTTTTCAAAGACGTCTTCGGTTGCATTGTCGGTGATCCAAGTGCTGGCTCTTCTGACGATCATTGTTCGATCAGCAAGAAAGTGTCGATAGAACGTAAGGCTGATTTGTCCTTCTTGCAGAGCTTTCCTGGTGGAATCCAATGCCATATGGTCGATGTTGTCATCCTGGGAGTAGAAGAGAGCAACTCCCTCTCCCTCCGGGCGTAAGTCGACTGGCGTGACGTTGGTAACGGCTTCCAGTAGTCCAGTCTTTCCTGAACGCATCGTCGTTCAGGAAAGTAGCCTTCACCATGATGTGCATGGTATCTCGAGGAGAGTACCAGCCGAAGGCTAAGTCGAGGCGATACAGCCACCCTCCAGGGTAGGGTCGAAGGAAGTACTGCTAAGTGCCACTTAGCAGCTCGCCGAGGTGAGGAGCAGTCAGTGACGTCCGGCCGCGACGGCTGCAAACTCGTGATCTCCATCCTCCTTCTGTTAAGAAAAGTGTTCTCTTCTCTCTTCCTCCGCGCTCTAAGCATCAGTGACCATCAGTTTTTTTTTCTAAATTTTTTTTTATTTACAAGTTTTTCTCTCGCTTTGCATACCCCCCTTACATTTTCTCAACTGTGCCTATTCATAAGCTAAACATAATCTTTCATCCTAACTTGTTTCTATCACTAGTAACACTGTGCTCTGCATTCCCTTCATATCTGAACTCAAAAATCTCACTAATACCCTTCGTCCTCATGTTGTAAAACTCGCCTTTCGACAAATTAACACTCTCTGTGGTTATTTGGTTCACACTTTCGTTCATTAGTTTACGGTTGTTAGATGATAACTTTATTTCGATGTATATTATCAAAATGTTTAAATGAAATGGCTTTTGTAGTCCGTTTAATTTTGCATTAAATGAAGAGAATGCTTGGAAATTTATATTAATATAATCAGTCCCTCCTGTCCCTAATTCTAGGCCTGAGAAACTCCAAGCATTTATATTACATGCTTTAAGTTGCCTTTATTGGCAGGGGAAATGGGCAATTTGATTATTTTTAAGACTAGTATTATCAAGTGTGTCTTAAAAAAATTAGTTACATTTCCTTTAAATATCTGTGTATGCAGATTACTTACATGTTGTGTTCTCCTCCAGCTTATGGGTTAACAGAGGCTCTCATCACGCATGTGACCATGAAAGGTCGGGAGCGCATAGGGACGTGCGGACACCTGCTGCCCGGAGTGTCAGCCAAGGTGGTGGACACACTCACTGGCCAGACCCTGCCCCCAGATCACAACGGAGAGATCTGCATTAAAACTCCAGCGGTATTAGTTCACAGATGTTGTTTTCTCTATATTTTTCACTTCTACTTTGCAGGGGGAATGGTCTGGAGGGTATGGGATGGGCTTTGACTGGGCGGGGTCAGCCTAAGCTAAATGCTTCAGGAAATATTAACGATTATAAAGACCCCCATGTAATTTTCATGGAGTCAAGTGTGAAATATGTAGAGTGTTTTCCTCAAAGTTTTTGGTGATTGTAGCAATATTTTTTTCTTAGAGACCCATACAGTTATTTCAGTGCTTCTTAATAATACATTTTCTGAAAGAAGGGGTGAGAATCCCCTCCTTCCCCATGTTAATGGGAAGAGAGGGCGAAGGTGTCAAGGCATATATGTGGCCAAGAGAGGGAAAATGGAGAAAGTGTGGAAATAGGAAATTTGGGAACACAAATAAGCTCTTAGCTGAATGCAAGGTTTCTATGCTGGGTTGTAAGGCCAGTCCTCAGTATCCTTGATACTAGTAATGGACTGTAGCAGGGAGAGTCCTTAAGGCTGATCTAGTCCCTTCATTGCAAAACAAATTTATTTTATGATGGATTCAGCAATATAAGAAATTCAATCACTGAAAAGATTAAGTCAGAACATACTTGATAATGAGGCGTTGTCTCGCTGCCTAACGACTCTCAATTTATATAAGGATGCATATTAATGTCTTTACATTCAATTGGACAATTTAAGCTCTAAAACAGTTAATAACTTATCCTGAATTGAGAACCGGAGTCTATCTGACAGTAGCTAGATGATGTCTCTCTTGCTGAGACCAGACTCTGTATTTTGATGATGGTTTAACAGCTTGATGATAATGATTTCGATGACACAGCATTGCTGTAAATGATTTGAATAGCTTGATCGGATATAGAGTGCACGTTGTTGCGTCTCACTTGGTAGATGAGGTGGTGGTGGGCTCTCACTAGTTGGTGGACCTCCATACTCTTATTCTGGATAAATGTACCAGGAATTCCAACCTATATACAATTCAGAAACTCTTCCAGCATTCAGGGAGCTATTCTGAAGATTCTAATTAGTTTGTGTGTAAATATCTAGCTGAAAAATGTATCGAGCTCTTCACCCGTCTGCACTCCTTGGATGTAAACACCAGACCTGGTTAGGTACTGGACGATTCTCCCCCACCTCCCTGGCGTCTGCTGATGGCGTCCCCTCCTCAGTGGAGGTGCCGGCAATGATTATAAAATGATTATGTTCTTTATTTAGACTGACTATTGGGATAACGTTATATCACAAGATAAACACGTAGTGGATTTAAAGATCATTAACAGTACTTTATAATACCTTGTGTACTTTATTAGGATTTTGAAATTACATCACTGGAAGCTATTATTTCGGTTCCAGCAATATGTTTTGATATTCAGGAAGCTTCTAGATTCTTGTGATCATATGTACAATGTTATATAGATATTGAGCTCAATAGTGTACTTGACCAAATGGTCATGTAGGAGGCTGATGAAGATACTGATGATCCTTAAATCATCAGTAGATATGATTCTGAAGTAAATTATAGATATGGTAAGTGAAATTTTCCATCATACACTCTGTTCAACTCATTCAGGTATACTGAGCTTACAAGAAGAAATCTAGACATTTTAAAGTGTGGGTACACTTTACTTTATGATTCACCTAACCCCCTAAATCGTAGGGAGCACAAAAGAATAGGGTGAGGTGATTGTTGTCTGACTCGTCTAGTTGTCCACCAGGTCTGTCATCTTCTCTCTGGATCAATGCAGGACCATAAAAAATCTGTATGATTGAAGTGGAATTCTTCTGGATATTGATTACTGGTGTCAACTCACTGAGCTTGGCTAGAATGCATCCTTAAGTTGAAACAAATGCTCAATATCAAGTACCTCCAGGAATATGTCATTTACGTATCTACAGTAGACACACAGGTTTAGGCTCATGTCATCATGGACTTTCTGTGCGATAGAACTCAAATTATCAAGTTATCAAATAGGACACCATGGGGGATAACCCATAATGATGCCATCTACTTGTTTATACATGCGCCCATCAGGACTCAGGAAGGGTGCCTCTTTAGTACATGTTTCGGGTAACTAACTAAGTGTGCCTTCTGGTATGTCACGGGAAGTACAAGCTGGAATCCGATAAACTCTGTTCATCACCATTCCAACAGTTTCATCCACTAGGACATTGGTGAACGGTGACTTAATACCAGGAGACACTCCTCCCGATGTCCATGATCTCTGTAAAAAGTCCACAAATTACTTTTGAGGTTTAAGGCTAGGCACGTTGCAAGTATGGAGTTAAGAAAGAATTAAATCACTTAGCCAGTCTGACCGTGTATGTGTGGGCGTAGGTATCTGGCTGATGATTGGTCGGAATGGGTTTCCAGATTTGTGAGTCTGGACAGTCCCCATATCTTTCCACTCTAGTAACAGGCTGATAGTCTGATACAGGCAAGTTTACAGGCTGATATTTCTTTAAAGCCTTTAATTTATATCTACCCTAACCAGCCTATGTCCGTCCTTTACCCCAAGCCATTTTCCCTGCAAGTTTGGGTGAGGGTTGCCAAGCGACTGAGGCTGCACACTAGAGGAGGCATCCGGCTGCCCCCGGGTCTCTCCTCTGCCATGTCGCCCCTCCCATCTCTCTCCAAATTAACTCCCCCTCTTATCTCTTCTTCTCTAATCCTCTCTCCCACTCACCCCTACCCCTTTTTCCCCCTCACCTCTATCCCTCTCTTTTCCCCTCACCCCTACCCCTCTATTTTCCCTTAACCCCTTCCCCTCTATTTTCCCCTCTTTCCCTATAGCCCCCTCTCTCTTCCACCCTCTCCCTACGTTTTCCCCCTAACATCCCCCTCTCACACTTTTCTTCCAATCTCCCATTCTCCCCCTTTCTGTCAATCTTATTGAATCTCTCAGTTCTCCCGTATTATCTACAACTCTCACCCCCCCTCGTTCTTATCTCTTCTTCTCTCTCTCTCTCTTTCCTTCTCCCCAACATACCCCTATCATTACTTCTCTCACCTTCGTCTCTCTCTCTCTCTCTCTCTCTCTCTCTCTCTCTCTCTCTCTCTCTCTCTCTCTCTCTCTCTCTCTCTCTCTCTCTCTCTCTCTCAGAAAATATAATTCACAATTTATGTTCATAATTTTCGAGTCAAGAAATCTAGGGTGTGTGCTAGTCACATACCACTGACTTTGTAGATGATAACTATTATGTCTCACCTCTCCCTTCCCCCTCCCACTGTTAATAGGACCAATTTACTGTCCCCAACCAGCCTATAACAGTCCCGTACTCCAGACCCCCCCCCTGCAAAGGTGGCGGGGCTGGAGCCAAGTGTCTGGTCGCCATCCTCAGACAGACAAAGAAATAGACATACAAAATGACATGTTAATCTGCAAAGGAGTAATTTTAACGTCATAAAATCATATAGAAATAATTAATTGAAATAAGTTAAATATTTAATAACAGCTCTAAAGTAATTACAACCAGAATTAAAAAGTCTTCATTCCTCTCTCACAGATGATGACTGGGTATTACCGTAAACCCGACGCCACATCAGCGACCATTGACAGTGAAGGGTGGCTCCACTCTGGGGATATCGGCAGTTTTGATGAGGAAGGCTTTTTTACCATTGTCGACCGCACCAAGGACCTCATCAAAGTCAAGGCTATGCAAGTATGATATTCACAATATTTCATGATTTATTATCAGATTGAATTTCAGTTTTAACATTTTAAGGCGTCAGTCAGTGCTTGAATTAAATGCTGATAATCAAGATAGAAGTTCCAAATGTAGTTTTTGTCGTCTTTGTATACTAGTCACCAGATGCAAGATCTTAGCAGTTTGAAGACCAACTAATGCAAGTAAAATACCGCTAACAAAAGCTTAGAAACCTAATCCCAAACATCATCTTGCTTGCTGGCCACAACTTAAGGCACTTAAACTGGAAAAAATGTGACAAATACCGTAATATCATAGTGAGCTTCGGGCTCACACACACGAGGTCCGTGGATCGAGTCTCCTAGAGCGTTTGCTTGTCCTCCATGGCATGTAAAGCCAGGTTTAGTGGTGTAGCAGTTGTGAGAGGCAGGCACGCCCTGTTCTGAACTCGTGTTGTCCAGGGTTATGTAGATGTTGTGACTCTGTGAGTTCATTTTCTTCTGATCATTCTACCGAATATTTTTATGGTGTGTGATGTTGGAGGTGTAGTGTGATGTTGTCTATAACTTTTTGTCTCCTTTATCACCACTTTGTGGAGTGGCACGATCTCTGCTGTTTAAGTGTAACGGGGAAAACACCTGATCTAGGCTTCGTCTCCAAATAATATTAAGGGCATTTGATAGTTTTTTTTAATTCTAAAGTGTATATGGAATTCCAGAAATTTGAGCCTGCGACGTTGTGCATGAGCATGCTGTCTATGGTTACTTCAAAGTCCAGCATCCTCAGGGTTAGGGTGACATCTGAT
>WNGS01129468.1:0-19679 GCA_020271785.1 Procambarus virginalis
CCATATTTAATAATCAATAGAGTCAGGCAGAGTGCCAGAGTTTTGGAAAGTTGCTAATGTGATACCAGTTTTTAAGAAAGGAGATAGATCACTTGCGTCTAACTATCGACCAATTAGCCTAACGTCTATTGTGGGAAAGTTACTCGAATCTATAATAGCAAATAAAATTCGTCTTCATCTTGAAAAAATAAATTAATAATTGAGTCGCAACATGGTTTTATAAATGGCCGTTCATGTTTAACAAATTTGTTATCTTTTTATTCTAGCATAGTTGAGGCAGTTGATAGTGGTAAGGATTGTGATGTGTGTACCTTGACTTTAGCAAAGCTTTCGATACAGTGCCACATGAAAGACTGATTAAAAGATAGAGGCTCATGGTATTGGTGGTGCTATATTAAGCTGGATTAGGGCATGGCTATACCAAAGGAAACAGAGAGTTAGTATAAATGGAGTCAAGTCAGAGTGGGAAAATGTTGTAAGTGGAGTGCCTCAAGGCTCTGTCTTGGGACCTCTGTTGTTTATAATATATATAAATGATTTAGATTCAGGTTTGAGTAGCAACATTTGCAAATTTGCCGATGATACGAAAATCGGTAGGGAAATAAATTCGGAGGAGGACTCACTATCACTTCAAGTTGATCTAGATAGGGTTTTGAAATGGTCAAAGGACTGGCAGATGCAGTTTAATGCTGATAAATGTAAAGTTCTGAGGCTAGGTAATGATGATAGAGTTACAAGATACGAGCTAGATGGTGTTGAGATTGCGAAGTCGGATTGCGAAAGGGATCTGGGAGTAATAATTAGTAAGAATTTAAAACAAAAGGATCAATGCATAAATGTTCGAATAAGGCAAATAGGACACTCGGATTTATTAATCGCAGCGTAAGTAACAAGACACCTGGTTTGGTTCTCAAGCTATATCTTGCTCTGGTTAGGCCCCATTTAGATTATGCAGTTCAGTTTTGGTCGCCATATTATAGAATGGATATAAATTCACTTGAACGTGTCCAGCGTAGGATGACTAAGGTAATTCCCCAAATTAGAAATCTTTCATATGAAGAAAGATTAACAAAGCTTAATTTGCATTCACTGGAAAGGCGAAGAGTTAGGGGTGACATGAAAGAGGTTTACAAGTGGATGAATGGACATAACAAAGGGGATATTAATAGGGTATTGAAAGTATCAACACAGGACAGAACGCGAAACAATGGGTATAAATTGGATAAGTTTAGATTTAGGAAAGACTTGGGTAAATACTGGTTCAGTAACAGGGTTGTTGATTTGTGGAACCAATTGCCGCGTAACATTGTGGAGGTGGGGTCCCTCGATTGTTTCAAGCATGGGTTGGACATGTATATGAGTGGGATTGGGTGGTTATAAATAGGAGTTGCCTCGTATGGGCCAATAGGCCTTCTGCAGTAGCCTTTGTTCTTATGTTCTTATGTTCTTATGGCCTAGTCGGATAGAACATGTTCTTAATCCGGATAGACCTGCGTTCGAGTCTGTCGCAACGGTTGCAACTACAGGGCACAGATAGATTTCTGTGATGTCCTCTCCTGTAGGAGCAACAGTTTCGATTGATTCTCTGGATAGCCAAAGATTGATTGACTGACCCTTGGAATGTGGGGAAAGGTTAATGTCCGGGGGCCCACGGACGGATACCTGGGTCCATTGACCTCGGGCAGGTCTTTCAATTCACCTGGATTTCAGGTGGGGAGAAGGGAGGCAATTTGAGGGGACACAAATGGCTTCCTGGACCCAGAACCCCATGGATACACGTGTCCGTGTATCCTTGGATACATGTCCGTGTATCACAGACAATAACATATAGTCACACGGATTGATTACACGGATACATTTCCGTGCGATACGTAAATCCGTGTGATACGGGATTCGAACCTAGGTGGGTGAGGATAAGGGAGGCAATTTGAGGGGACACAAATGGCTTCCTGGACCCAGAACCCTATGGATTCCCCGTGGATAACACTAAACATAATAAGGTTAAGAAAACCTTAAGATACACGGACATGGATATATACATCCATGTATATATCCGTATATGGATATCCATGTATCAATGGATATCTGTGAATATCTGTGAATGTTCGTATCTGTGAATACGATCTGTGAATACGTATCTGTGAATACGGAAGGGAGGGAGGGAGAGAGAGGGAGGGTATAATTAAATTACAATTATCAATTTATTTAATTAATAAATTAAATCAATTAAAGTTAACTCCTAGTTAAATCTAGGATTTAAGTCTAGATTTAAATGGAGTATTAAATTTTAATAAATTTAAATGGATTGTAACATGAATGACTTGATCCTTCTCGACTCACAATCGATTCGATTCAAGGGTTCGAATCCCGGTCGGGCAGTGGTGTAATTATTGGTAGCGTGTCCTTTCACCTAATGCCTCTATTCACCTAGCAGTAAATAGGTATCTAGGAGTTAGTAAGCTACTTGCATCCTGGTGAGTGAGTGAGGGTTAGTCACTAGTTGGACCTTGAGGGGTAGGTGTTCTAAGCCTAACATGTGTATTCAGAAATTGCCTGTCCCCCAACTCAATGATGTATTGACTATATGAAGCCTAAGAGAGCATATCCAACATCCTTTCCCCTAATGCCTCTATTCACCTAGCACTAAATAGTTATCTAGGAGTTAGTAAGCTACTTGCATCCTTGTGAGTGAGTGAGGATTAGTCACTAGTCACCTTGGGGAGTTATAAGCCTAACAAGTATATATATAAACTGCCTGTCCCCGGCTCAATGATGTTACATGTATTGACTAAATGAAGCCTAAGAGAGCATATCCAAGGTAATTCGAGTTTCGTCATTTATGTTTTGAAGAGGTTTGATTTGGTTCTTTAGTTACCGGTAAGTGGGTGACATTTGTATGCAATTTGCGCGAGATCAATGGCATCCGAACATTTCCATTTTGGAGCAACAGTCCATTTGATGTTGGTTTGAATAAATAGTCGCTATAAGCACTCATTAATGGAGAATTGGGTGGCATGTGTGATTATCCTCCGCCTCAGATACCATTATCTTGACTCACTCACTCACTGACGTGTGATTGGTTACCACTTGTATGCAATAGCAACGGCCATACTCCTGGTTGATACCTGGTTGATGGGGTTTTGGGAGTTCTTCTACTCCCCAAGCCCGCCCTGGCCAGGCTTGACTTGTGAGTTTGGTCCACTAGGCTGTTGCTTGGAGCGGCCCGCAGCCCACATACCCACCACAGCCCGGCTGGTCCGGAACTCCTTGGAGGATAAATCTAGTTTCTCTTGAGATGTCCACGGTTGTTCCGGCAAATATTTCAATATTTCTACCTACCACTTGAGAACACTGCTTCTCACCCCATCTTCCAAGTTACGCAACGTTGACTTGGTTAGTACTTGGATGGGTGTGTGTGTGTGTGTGGTGTGTGTGTGTGTGTGGTGTGTGTGTGTGTGTGTGTGTGTGTGTGTGTGTGTGTGTGTGTGTGTACTCACCTAGTTGTACTCACCTAGTTGTGCTTGCGGGGGTTGAGCTCTGGCTCTTTGGTCCCGCCTCTCAACCGTCAATCAACAGGTGTACAGTTTCCTGAGCCTAATGGGCTCTATCATATCTACACTTGAAACTGTGTATGGAGTCAGCCTCCACCACATCGCTTCCTAATGCATTCCATTTGTCAACCACTCTGACACTAAAAAAGTTCTTTCTAATATCTCTGTGGCTCATTTGGGCACTCAGTTTCCACCTGTGTCCCCTAGTGCGTGTGCCCCTTGTGTTAAACAGCCTGTCTTTATCAACCCTGTCGATTCCCCTGAGAATCTTGAATGTGGTGATCATGTCCCCCCTAACTCTTCTGTCTTCCAACGAAGTGAGGTTTAATTCCTGCAGTCGCTCCTCGTAGCTCATACCTCTCAGCTCGGGTACTAGTCTGGTGGCAAACCTTTGAACCTTTTCCAGTTTAGTCTTATGCTTGACTAGATAGGGACTCCATGCTGGAGCCGCATACTCCAGGATTGGTCTGACATATGTGGTATATAATGTTCTGAAAGATTCCTTACACAAGTTTCTAAAGGCCGTTCTTATGTTAGCCAACCTGGCATATGCTGCTGATGTTATCCTCTTGATATGAGCTTCAGGGGACAGGTCTGGCGTGATATCAACCCCCAGGTCTTTTCTCTCTCTCTGACTCTTGAAGTATTTCATCTCCCAAATGATACCTTGTATCTGGTCTCCTGCTTCCTACCCCTATCTTCATTACATTACATTTGCTTGGGTTAACTCTAACAGCCATTTGTTCGACCATTCCTGCAGCTTGTCCAGGTCTTCTTGAAGTCTCAAGCTGTCCTCCTCTGTCTTAATCCTTCTCATAATTTTGGCGTCGTCAGCAAACATTGAGAGGAATGAGTCTATACCCTCTGGGAGATCATTTACGTATATCAGAAACAGGATAGGTCCAAGTACAGAGCCCTGTGGGACTCCACTGGTGACTTCACGCCAGTCTGAGGTCTCACCCCTCACTGTAACTCTCTGCTTCCTATTGCTTAGGTACTCCCTTATCCACTGGAGCGCCCTACCTGTTACTCCTGCCTGTTTCTCCAGCTTATGCATCAACCTTTTATGGGGTACTGTGTCAAAGGCTTTCCGACAGTCCAAAAAATGCAGTCCGCCCACCCTTCTCTTTCTTGCTTAATTCTTGTCACCTGATCGTAGAATTCTATCAAGCCTGTAAGGCAAGATTTACCCTCCCTGAACCCATGTTGATGGGTTGTCACGAAGTCTCTTCTCTCCAGATGTGTTACTAGGTTTTTTCTCACAATCTTCTCCATCACCTTGCATGGTATACAAGTTAAGGACACTGGCCTGTAGTTCAGTGCCTCTTGTCTGTCACCCTTTTTGTATATTGGTACTACATTAGCAGTCTTCCATATTTCTGGTAGGTCCCCCGTTTCCAGTGACTTACTATACACTATGGAGAGTGGCAAGCAAAGTGCTCCTGCACACTCTTTCAATACCCATGGCGAGATTCCATCCGGCCCAACAGCTTTTCTCACATCCAGCTCCAATAGGTGCTTCTTGACCTCATCTCTTGTAATTTCGAACCTTTCCAAGGTCACCTGGTTTGCTGCCACCTCTCCTAGCGCCGTGACTTCTCCCTGTTCTATTGTAAAGACCTCCTGGAACCTTTTGTTGAGTTCTTCACACACCTCTTTGTCATTCTCTGTGTACCTGTCCTCGCCCACCCTAAGTTTCATCACCTGTTCCTTCACTGTGGTCTTCCTCCTGATGTGACTGTGTAGTAGCTTTGGTTCGGTCTTGGCTTTATTAGCTATATCATTTTCATACCTTTTCTCAGCTGCTCTTCTCACACTAACATACTCGTTCCTGGTTCTCTGGTATCTCTCTCTACTTTCTGGTGTTCTGTTATTACGGAAGTTCCTCCATGCCATTTTGTTCAGCTCCTTTGCTTTCATACATTCCCTATTAAAACACGGATTCTTCCTTTGCTGCTCTGTTTTTTCCTGTCGGGCTGGGACAAACCTGCTTACAGCCTCCTGACATTTTTGGGTGACATAGTCCATCATGTCTTGTACGGACTTGGTTCCGAGTTCTGTGTCCCAATGTATATCCCATAGGAATTTATTCATCTCCTCATAGTTTCCCTTTCGGTACGCCAGCCCTTTGTTTCCCAGTTCTTTTTTGGGGGTGATAATTCCTAGCTCAACCAGGTACTCAAAGTTCAGTACACTGTGATCACTCATTCCCAAGGGTGCTTCCACTTAACTTCCCTTATATCCCACTCATTGAGGGTAAATATCAAATCAAGCATTGCTGGTTCATCTTCTCCTCTCATTCTTGTTGGTTCCTTGATGTGCTGACTTAGAAAGTTTCTTGTTGCCACGTCCAGCAGCTTAGCTCTCCATGTTTCTGGTCCTCCATGCGGGTCTCTGTTCTCCAATCTATCTTCCCATGGTTGAAGTCTCCCATGATTAGTAGTCCAGATCCATTCCTGCTAGCAACAGAAGCTGCTCTCTCTATTATGTTAATGGTGGCCATGTTGTTTCTATCATATTCCTGTCTGGGTCTTCTGTCATTTGGTGGTGGATTATATATGACTACGACTTTAATTTTTTCTCTCCAGTTGTTATGGTACCTGCTATGTAGTCACTGAACCCTTCACAGCCCTGAATAACCATCTCGTCAATATCCCAGCCTTTTCTTACCAGTAGAGCTACACCACCACCACCTCTTCCTTCCCTCTCTTTCCTCATAACATAATAGTCCTGTGGGAACACTGCATTTGTTATGGTTTTCGTCAGCTTTGTTTCTGTGAGAACTATTATGTCTGGGTTTTCCTTTAATACCCATTCTCCAAGCTCATTTGCTTTATTTGTAATGCCATCTATGTTAGTGTACATTGCCTTGAGGCTCACTTTCTTCAGTCCCTTCTCAAATCGCCTCCTTGGTGAGTGTTCTGCTGGTGTGGGAAGCTGTTCCATGGGTGTGAGGATTTGTGAGGTGGATAACAGGGTCTCAGAGGATACTGGGGTGAGGGGCAGTAAGGGAGCCGGTCGGCCAAGCGGACAACACGCTGGACTGTGATCCAGTGGTCCCGGGTTCGGTCCCGGGTTCGATCCCGGGCACCAGCGAGAAACAATGGGCAGAGTTTCTTTCACCCAATGCCCCTGTTACCTAGCAGTAAATAGGTACCTGGGTGTTAGTCAGCTGTCACAGGCTACTTCCTGGGGGTGGAGGCCTGGTCGAGGACCGGGCCGCGGGGACACTAAAGCCCCGAAATCATCTCAAGATAACTTCAAGATAACCTCAAGGGGGTCAAGTGAAGGGGGGGGGGACAGGGAGGGTATGGGATGAAGGGGGAGGGAGGACTGGAAGGAAAAGGGAGAAGGGGGACATGGCGGGAGGAGGGGAGGGGTAGAATGGTGGGGATTGGGTGTGGGGGGAGGGAGCTTTGGCTGAACATTTGAGTGGGGGCAGGTGTGTGTGTGTGTGTATGTAATTACCTAAGTGTAGTTACAGGATGAGAGCTACGCTCATGATGTCCCGTCTTCCCAACACTCTTTGTCATATAACGCTTTGAAACTACTGACGGGCATTATATGACAAAGAGTGCTGGGAAGGCAGGACACCACGAGCATAGCTCTCATCCTGTAACTACACTTAGGTAATTACACACACACACCAGCCCATCCTCCAAAAATGGGGTGGTAAATGTAAAAAGGCAAATAAGTGCATTTATGTACTATTCATGGCAGTTAGGAATTGTACTTATTTTCACTTAGTATTAAATCGTACTGTCAAATATATTGCGAATATTTGAGTTTACCTGAAAAACTGAATAGGAAACCACAACCTCACCTAACCGTCTTAGTTTCTGAAGATAATAATTTTTTGCTTCTTAAGTACAATTAGTACTTAACCTGTACCTATATTGATATTACAGTTTTATAAAACTAATAAAACAAAACTAAAATATATCAATAAATTGCAAAGTAACTTAGGATATTTTAAAATTTTGTATAAAATCTATGTTGTTTAATAAGCCTGAAAAAGAAATTCCTAATATTTAAAACTTGTGTAATGCAAATTGAAAACTTCATTCTAAAATTCTGAGTGTCTTAAGAAAAAACGAAGAGACTTAAATCAGGGGAGGGAGTTGGGTATGTGTAACAGCCCCATAAGTGCAATTATGCACTGTTTATGACAGTAAGAATGTGTACTTATTACACTTAGTATTAAATCGTACTGTCAATTCGGAGGATGGGTTGGGAGTACTTAGTCCTACCTTGTTTAATCTAATTAATGCTTTACTAAAATCAATCCCAACTAGTCCGGCAAACATCACTATCAGCTATGCAGATGACATCCTTGTACATGCTAAAACCCACCGCGAAATGCAGTCTTAAATTGTATACATACAGCTTGTGAGACCCTTGGTCTTGTAATCAACGCTGCTAAAACTAAGGTATTTAACAGACAAATTGGCAACCGCAAAAGTGGACCACGAAAACTAAAGATAGATAACATATCAATAGACTATGTCTCTTCTTTCAAATACCTTGGAGTCTCTGTCCCTTGTACCTCAACTGCAGTCAATAAGTTACATCAACAATGTAGAGACAGACTCAAGGCTCTCAGAACTGTAGTGGGGTACAGCCCGAAATATGGTGTTAATATTAGAATAGCAAGAATGATGTATTTAGCGTATACAAGGTCTCTGATAGACTATCATGCACCAGCTTTGGTCCTGCAAAATGGCAAAAGTATTGATAGACTAGAAAAAAATGCAAAATGAAGCACTCAGAATTATACTTGGCTGTCCTATAACTACCAAAGTTCTCAACATGCGGAAATAAATTAAATATACTTAGCATTCGAGACAGACTATTTGAAATTAATCTTATGATAGGACTAAAGCTTCTGCGTGATAACAAAAACAACATTGTGTCAGTTGAACTGTTAGAACAGATACGAAATGGAACCAGCGAGTCTAAATGGATTCAAAGAACAGCCACTCATATTAAAATGATGGGACTGCACGATGTATATACAGATGAAAGAGTACAGCACTTCCTTCCACCCTGGCAGATAGTACCTTTTGACATCCTGACCCCTGCATACCCCACCAAGAAACTAATCACAAACAACCCTCATGCTCAGCTTGCTGCTAAATTAAGCACCATAGAACACATTCACAATATACAAGCTGAAAACAACATTGCACAGACCATATACACTGACGGATCACTCAATACAGCTACAGGGAGGGCAGGAAGTGCTGTTATTGCTCATCAGCCCGATGGCAGCACAATTCAAAGGAATATCCGAATTAGTAACTGGGCATCCACAATGCAAGCCGAGTTGGTAGCAATACTGGTAGCACTCGAAATTGACAACACTGAAGTAGACAGCTTAATTATTTCCGACTCCCTTTCCTCACTACGAGCAATAAACAGTTTGCAATCAAGTAATAACGTGCTTGTCTTGGAAGCTAGACGTAGATATATAACAATACTTAGCAAGAGGGTAAATATAAAAATGTTGTAGATTCCTTCTCACATTGGCCTGCAGAACATGACAAAGTTGACGCCCTTGCTAAGGCTGCAGTAAATAAAGACAGTATTGAACGGAATCTTGAGTTATAAAATAGGTCCCTAAAAGTGTCATTAGACGAGAACTCCTGGATGGATTTGAAGAAAGTAGAACTGTGCAAACTGGAACTAGCAGGTCCATTGTTCATCACAATGAAATGTGTGAAGTAAAACATGTGTATGGGGCAAGTAACAAAGTCAGTAGACTAACAGATGTTGTC
This sequence comes from Procambarus virginalis, assembly GCA_020271785.1. Lineage (NCBI taxonomy): Eukaryota > Metazoa > Arthropoda > Malacostraca > Decapoda > Cambaridae > Procambarus > Procambarus virginalis. The sequence continues at coordinate 9,329 of WNGS01129468.1, forward strand.
ACAGCTCGTATAAGACTTGGCTACAAGTATCTCTGGCAGTTCGGCTTGTATAGGGATCTAGATGAAGTAAAGTGTAAAGTGTGTGGACAAAGACAGGGACACACACATGAACACTATATCTTGGATTGTAGTAAAATTGAGCCATTTAGAGATGGATCTGAGCTCGCTCTGTATGATATGGCAACCTATCTTATTACCATGGATAAATTACCTGAAATCCTTGCACTGTATCCATATTTCGCTTCCAATAGATAAACTACATATGAGTTGAAGAAACAAGTAGTGTTTGGGAGGACTAATAATTAACAGAAGCTACCCTATGACTATCTCCATTGGTCAAACTATTATGTATTAGCGATAAGACCTACCATTAATGTATAATGACTTACTGTAAATGTATAGCTCTTGAAATAGCACTTTCTCTGTAACTAGCTGACATTGTAACTATAAGGTATGAAGGATAGATGAAATTGTTTATGTAATAACCTAAGATGAGGTCTGATAAAGACCTTTTGTCTCCTCTGTAATGCTTTTGCGCTACCGCTCACAGGATGGGTATGGGGTGCACAATAACTAGCTGCCTCCGCGGCAACAATCAAATCAAAATATGATTGGCTGGCCACCGGAAACGCGGCCAATTAGAACGCGCCGTGGCGAGACGTGACGTCACAGGCCCAGTCGTGGGTGGGACTGTACTCTTAGCTGCCGTCGTGGGTGGACTTGCTGGAGACACATTTGTCACTCCAGCAAGGAGCCGTCCAGCCCGTGGGGGTGAGCGCCAGCTGGCAGACATCAAGGTGGAAGATAGTGAAGACGTCGAGCAGCTGTCCAGGGAGCAGCATCAAGAGTGCTCATACCTCGACAAGTGGGACTTCAGGAAGTGTTAGTGTACTGGGAGGACGAGCTGGGAAGGCCAACCGAGTGACCTTGGAGCCGTCACTGGTCGACGCACTGCCGGTTGTGATTGAACCTGGTTGAATGTGGGCTCCGGGAACCGAACCCTGCGAAGAGTGTCTGGGACCTCCTCTCATCCTTGGCTACCTCTGTGTTTCAACCAAGACAAACCAGGATCAAGAGGATGCCCTGCTGACCATCCTGCCAACCACTACAGTCATCTGAGACGGGAGCGTCGAGTCTACAGTCCATCTAAGGTAGATCAAATCCCCCACCCCGGATACCCCTTGTTCTAGGCTATTAATTGTGTTACTCCAGTGATTAAGGAGTTAACTTTATTGGTGATTGGTGAGGGAGTATACGCGGATATATATACCTTTGTTGTTAAACATTTTTAATTGAATATGACAGCATAGTCCGTGTTTATTATTTTCTTATTTAGGGCTTCTATCCCTCTGACTTGTGCTCTTGCATATTAGTTTAATTGGAAGAGGATTTCTCTAAATGGGCATCTTTGTTCAAGTCTGACTGAAAGAATAAAACTTAACTGTAGAATGTATTATACTTATTATAATTTACACAACGTTTTGAACCTACATGGTTCATCTCAAGTGAGGAGACAATGTTGTTGTTGTTTTAGATTTAGCTATGTAACGTACGATTATGTTACGTTGTTGGGTAGATTAGAAACACAGTGTTTAGTGAGATTCATATTTATTTAGTAGTCCTGGATACAGCAGTGTCAGAGACGTTCATACCGAGCTTGGAGCAGAGCAGGGAGCTGAGTGTGGCCGGAGTCGCGGAGCTCTGTGTGGGAGAGCGTTGTAGCTGGATGCGGTTCTAGTCTGCTGCCTATTCTGTCGAAGCTGTAGCATCTTGGAGACGATTAGAACTGACTACGCCGAGTGCTAATTCTTGACTGGAAATTGTACTGTTGTCTATTCTCATATCGTTCCTTATATTTGGTGACTACCCCTCACTTTTTCTACTAGGATAGGAGGACGTGAGAACTNCCTTTCCACTGAGTGCAATTTAAGCTTTGTTAATCTCTCTTAATATGACATGACGCTGTGTCCATAGCGACAGTGACAGTGGGACACACGAGGAGGGTCAGAAGGACAATGGGACACACGAGGAGCGACAGTGACAGTTGGACACACGAGGAGGGACAGTGACAGTGGGACACACGAGGAGCGACAGTGACAGTTGGACACACGAGGAGCGACAGTGACAGTGGGACACACGAGGAGGGTCAGAAGGACAATGGGACACACGAGGAGCGACAGTGACAGTTGGACACACGAGGAGCGACAGTGACAGTGGGACACACGAGGAGCGACAGTGACAGTGGGACATACGAGGAGCGACAGTGACAGTTGGACACACGAGGAGCGACAGTGACAGTGGGACAACACGAGGAGCGACAGTGACAGTGGGACATACGAGGAGCGACAGTGACAGTGGGACATACGAGGAGCGACAGTGACAGTTGGACACACGAGGAGCGACAGTGACAGTGGGACACACGAGGAGCGACAGTGACAGTGGGACACACGAGGAGCGACAGTAACAGTTGGACACACGAGGAGCGACAGTGACAGTGGGACGCACGAGGAGCGACAGTGACAGTGGGACACACGAGGAGCGACAGTGACAGTGGACGCACGAGGAGCGACAGTGACAGTGGGACACACGAGGAGCGACAGTGACAGTGGGACACACGAGGAGCGACAGTGACAGTGGGACACACGAGGAGCGACAGTGACAGTGGGACGCACGAGGAGCGACAGTGACAGTTGGACACACGAGGAGCGACAGTGACAGTGGGACACACGAGGAGCGACAGTGACAGTGGGACACACGAGGAGCGACAGTGACAGTGGGACGCACGAGGAGCGACAGTGACAGTTGGACACACGAGGAGCGACAGTGACAGTGGGACACACGAGGAGCGACAGTGACAGTGGGACATACGAGGAGCGACAGTGACAGTGGGACATACGAGGAGCGACAGTGACAGTGGGACATACGAGGAGCGACAGTGACAGTGACAGTGGGACATACGAGGAGCGACAGTAACATTGGACACACGAGGAGCGACAGTGACAGTGGGACACACGAGGAGCGACAGTGACAGTGGGACACACGAGGAGCGACAGTGACAGTGGGACACACGAGGAGCGACAGTGACAGTGGGACACACGAGGAGCGACAGTGACAGAGGGACGCACGAGGAGCGACAGTGACAGAGGGACGCACGAGGAGCGACAGTGACAGAGGGACGCACGAGGAGCGACAGTGACAGAGGGACGCACGAGGAGCGACAGTGACAGAGGGACGCACGAGGAGTGACAGTGACAGTGGGACACACGAGGAGCGACAGTGACAGTGGGACGCACGAGGAGCGACAGTGACAGTGGGACGCACGAGGAGCAACAGTGACAGAGGGACGCACGAGGAGTGACAGTGACAGTGGGACACACGAGGAGTGACAGTGACAGTGGGACGCACGAGGAGCCACAGTGACAGTGGGACGCACGAGGAGTGACAGTGGGACACAAGAGGAGCGACAGTGACAGAGGGACGCACGAGGAGTGACAGTGACAGTGGGACACACGAGGAGCGACAGTGACAGTGGGACGCACGAGGAGCGACAGTGACAGAGGGACGCACGAGGAGCAACAGTGACAGTGGGACGCACGAGGAGCAACAGTGACAGAGGGACGCACGAGGAGTGACAGTGACAGTGGGACACACGAGGAGCGACAGTGACAGTGGGACACACGAGGAGCGACAGTGACAGTGGGACACACGAGGAGCGACAGTGACAGTGGGACACACGAGGAGTGACAGTGACAGTGGGACGCACGAGGAGCGACAGTGACAGTGGGACACACGAGGAGCGACAGTGACAGTGGGGCATACGAGGAGTGACAGTGACAGTTGGACATACGAGGAGCGACAGTGACAGTGGGACATACGAGGAGTGACAGTGACAGTGGGACACACGAGGAGCGACAGTGACAGTGGGACACACGAGGAGCGACAGTGACAGTGGGACATACGAGGAGCGACAGTGACAGTGGGACATACGAGGAGCGACAGTGACAGTGGGACATACGAGGAGCGACAGTGACAGTGGGACATACGAGGAGCGACAGTGACAGTGGGACATACGAGGAGCGACAGTGACAGTGGGACACACGAGGAGCAACAGTGACAGTGGGACGCACGAGGAGCAACAGTGACAGTGGGACATACGAGGAGCGACAGTGACAGTGGGACACACGAGGAGCGACAGTGACAGTGGGACATACGAGGAGCGACAGTGACAGTGGGACATACGAGGAGCGACAGTGACAGTGGGACATACGAGGAGCGACAGTGACAGTGGGACATACGAGGAGCGACAGTGACAGTGGGACATACGAGGAGCGACAGTGACAGTGGGACATACGAGGAGCGACAGTGACAGTGGGACATACGAGGAGCGACAGTGACAGTGGGACATACGAGGAGCGACAGTGACAGTGGGACACACGAGGAGCAACAGTGACAGTGGGACGCACGAGGAGCAACAGTGACAGTGGGACGCACGAGGAGCGACAGTGACAGTGGGACATACGAGGAGCGACAGTGACAGTGGGACACACGAGGAGCAACAGTGACAGTGGGACGCACGAGGAGCAACAGTGACAGTGGGACGCACGAGGAGCGACAGTGACAGTGGGACACACGAGGAGCGACAGTGACAGTCGGATGCACGAGGAGCAACAGTGACAGTGGGACACACGAGGAGCGACAGTGACAGTCGGATGCACGAGGAGCAACAGTGACAGTGGGACGCACGAGGAGCACAGTGACAGTCGGATGCACGAGGAGCAACAGTGACAGTGGGACGCACGAGGAGCGACAGTGACAGTGGGACGCACGAGGAGCGACAGTGACAGGGGGACACACGAGGAGCGACAGTGACAGTGGGACGCACGAGGAGTGACAGTGACAGTGGGACACACGAGGAGCGACAGTGACAGTGGGACACACGAGGAGCGACAGTGACAGTGGGACACACGAGGAGTGACAGTGACAGTGGGACACACGAGGAGTGACAGTGACAGTGGGACACACGAGGAGCGACAGTGACAGTGGGACACACGAGGAGCGACAGTGACAGTGGGACACACGAGGAGCGACAGTGACAGTGGGACACACGAGGAGTGACAGTGACAGTGGGACACACGAGGAGTGACAGTGACAGTGAGACACACGAGGAGTGACAGTGACAGTGAGACACACGAGGAGTGACAGTGACAGTGGGACACACGAGGAGTGACAGTGACAGTGGGACACACGAGGAGTGACAGTGAGACACACGAGGAGTGACAGTGACAGTGGGACACACGAGGAGTGACAGTGACAGTGAGACACACGAGGAGTGACAGTGACAGTGAGACACACGAGGAGTGACAGTGGGACACACGAGGAGTGACAGTGACAGTGGGACACACGAGGAGTGACAGTGACAGTGAGACACACGAGGAGTGACAGTGACAGTGAGACACACGAGGAGTGACAGTGACAGTGGGACACACGAGGAGTGACAGTGACAGTGGGACACACGAGGAGTGACAGTGAGACACACGAGGAGTGACAGTGAGACACACGAGGAGTGACAGTGACAGTGGGACACACGAGGAGTGACAGTGACAGTGAGACACACGAGGAGTGACAGTGACAGTGAGACACACGAGGAGTGACAGTGACAGTGAGACACACGAGGAGTGACAGTGACAGTGGGACACACGAGGAGTGACAGTGACAGTGGGACACACAAGGAGTGACAGTGACAGTGGGACACACGAGGAGTGACAGTGACAGTGAGACACACGAGGAGTGACAGTGACAGTGGGACACACGAGGAGTGACAGTGACAGTGGGACACACGAGGAGTGACAGTGAGACACACGAGGAGTGACAGTGAGACACACGAGGAGTGACAGTGAGACACACGAGGAGTGACAGTGAGACACACGAGGAGTGACAGTGACAGTGGGACACACGAGGAGTGACAGTGAGACACACGAGGAGTGACAGTGACAGTGGGACACACGAGGAGTGACAGTGACAGTGGGACACACGAGGAGTGACAGTGACAGTGGGACACACGAGGAGTGACAGTGACAGTGGGACACACGAGGAGTGACAGTGAGACACACGAGGAGTGACAGTGAGACACACGAGGAGTGACAGTGAGACACACGAGGAGTGACAGTGAGACACACGAGGAGTGACAGTGAGACACACGAGGAGTGACAGTGACAGTGGGACACACGAGGAGTGACAGTGACAGTGGGACACACGAGGAGTGACAGTGAGACACACGAGGAGTGACAGTGAGACACACGAGGAGTGACAGTGAGACACACGAGGAGTGACAGTGAGACACACGAGGAGTGACAGTGACAGTGGGACACACGAGGAGTGACAGTGAGACACACGAGGAGTGACAGTGACAGTGAGACACACGAGGAGTGACAGTGACAGTGGGACACACGAGGAGTGACAGTGACAGTGAGACACACGAGGAGTGACAGTGACAGTGGGACACACAAGGAGTGACAGTGACAGTGGGACACACGAGGAGTGACAGTGACAGTGGGACACACAAGGAGCGACAGTGACAGTGAGACACACGAGGAGTGACAGTGACAGTGAGACACACGAGGAGTGACAGTGACAGTGGGACACACAAGGAGCGACAGTGACAGTGAGACACACGAGGAGTGACAGTGACAGTGGGACACACGAGGAGTGACAGTGACAGTGAGACACACGAGGAGTGACAGTGACAGTGGGACACACAAGGAGCGACAGTGACAGTGAGACACACGAGGAGCGACAGTGACAGTGGGACACACGAGGAGTGACAGTGACAGTGAGACACACGAGGAGTGACAGTGACAGTGAGACACACAAGGAGTGACAGTGACAGTGGGACACACAAGGAGCGACAGTGACAGTGAGACACACGAGGAGTGACAGTGACAGTGGGACACACGAGGAGTGACAGTGACAGTGAGACACACGAGGAGTGACAGTGACAGTGGGACACACAAGGAGCGTGCCTCCTATAGTGTCTGGCAAACGCTTCATAATAATAATAATAATAATAATAATAATAATAATAATAATAATAATAATAATAATAATAATAATAATAAATATAATAATAATAATAATAATAATAATAATAATATAATAATAATAATAATATTTTATTCACAAGAAGGTACAATGGTTTGGTGAGATTACATAAGATTGGTATTTTAATATTGATACAGAGCTACTAACTCACATAGCGGGTCGGGCAGATGTTTGGCAACTACTAATCTGAGCGTAAACTTCACTACCTGCCGCCAACACCTGCTCACTGCCCGGGTTTACTTTAGAACGGCTTTACTACAGATAAGGGCTGACTGTTGTGGCTCCTGTAACTACTAGAGAATGAAGGTAAGATTATTTATAATGTAGAAAAGAAGGATTACTGTAGATCTGGGTAAGAGTACGGACGAGCCCCTCATATTTAGCTCGTGATTGGCTGCGTGTGAGGGCACGGTGTGGCAGCCAGCCAATGGGAGCGCGTGAGCTGGTGACGTCACGACCCCATGATACCGTTTACAGAAAGCTGCTTGGTGAGAGATATTATGTTTATCTCCAACCAAGTCGTATATTAGACATTCTTCATCCAGGAATTGAACCAAAACAACATAGAAATTTGAATAGCTCTCAAAATGATCACATACTTGTGTGTAGATGTAAGGTATAGGGAGAGAGAGGAAGACAATGTTTGAAGTTATCGTAAGGGAAGGTTGGCAGGCGCGGGTAGATATGGCGGGAGCAACGCAGGAGTCTCATGTTCCCTCCCTCCACAAGACAGTTGGTGTTCCACAGTGCCAGGATCACAGCCACAGCTCTCATACTCGCCTCCACCTACTCTCACCTCATCTCAACATACACCAGGTAAGTTACCAGAGCTACATAGCCTAGGTTACGGCACCTCCGCCTTTAACACACACTTCGCCTATCTCTCTCACAATACAACTTTTATTTATCTATTTGTATACAAAAAGTTACATTGGGGGTTAACAGAGAATATAGAAAATAAGTTGAATTAACATTGTTGTAAAGCCACTAGCACGCATAGCGTTTCGGGCAAGTTTCGGTTACAACTAGTTTGTATGTAACCTTGGTTCTTCACACGGGATTTACATTTCCTAAACTTGCAAGATGTTGATGTATTGAGACATCTTGCAAGCTCTATTCGCGTTCGTCAACTAATGAAAGAGGTTCAAAAGTGTTCAATGTGATGGTCTTGTACGCTCCTTCCCACATTTACATCCGAGATTCTTAATATAATTCATTGGCATATATTTGTTGAGGAAGGAGGAGCAGGCAGGAGTACCAGGCTAGAGGACCAGACTGGAGGAGCAGACTAGAGGACCTGGCTAGAGGACTAGGCTAGAGATCTAGGCTAGAGGACCAGGCTGGAGGAGCATGCAGGAGGAGCAGGCTAGAGAACTATGCTAGAGGAGCAGGCTAGAGGAGCAGGCTAGAGGACTAGGCTAGAGGACCAGGCTAGAGGACCAGGCTAGAGGACCAGGCTAGAGGAGCAGGCTAGAGGCCCAGGCTAGAGGACTAGGCTGGAGGAGCAGGCTAGAGGACCAATCTAGAGGACCAGGCTAGAGGCCCAGGCTAGAGGCCCAGGCTAGAGACCCAGGGCTAGAGGACTAGGCTAGAGGACTAGGCTAGAGGACCAGGCTAGAGGACCAGGCTGGAGAGGACGCCTCGGGTGCTCACGTGAAGGTCAGGGAGGTAAACAAATCTTGCGTCTGGCAGCGCCGCCAGGCACGTGCGGTCCTCTAAATGGAAACGTTATCTTGCGGAATTTATAATAATTATAATAATAATTTTGTATTTATATAACAGTACATACACTTGCTGCGTCATACAGTGAAGAACTCGTAGGTGAACAATGTAAATTATGTAAAGCCACTAATATGCAGAGCGTTTCGTCCTCTTGATTAAAGTAATAATGTTATATTCATTATATAATGCACCATACATGAAGCTGTGAGCTCTTGTGGAAGTCCTGGTAACTTTTGTACAGAAGCTGTTGTACTGGGATAATGTGTGTGTAATTACCTGAGTGTAATTACCTAAGTGTAGTTACAGGATGAGAGCTACGCTCGTGGTGTCCCGTCTACCCAATACTCTTTGTCATATAACGCTTTGAAACTACTGACGGTCTTGGCCTCCACCACCTTCTCACCTAACTTGTTCCAACCGTCTACCACTCTGTTTGCGAAAGTTAATTTTCTTATATTTCTTCGGCATCTTTGTTTAGTTAGTTTATATCTATGACCTCTTGTTCTTAAAGTTCCAGGTCTCAGGAAATCTTCCTTGTCGATTTTATCAATTCCAGTTACTATTTTGTACGTAGTGATCATATCACCTCTTTTTCTTCTGTCTTCTAGTTTGATATATTTAATGCCTCTAATCTCTCCTCGTAGCTCTTGCCCTTCAGTTCTGGGAGCGACTTAGTAGCATGTCTTTGCACCTTTTCCAGTTTGTTGATGTGCTTCTTAAGATATGGGCACCACACAACCGCTGCATATTCTAGCTTTGGCCTAACAAAAGTCGTGAACAATTTCTTTAGTATATCGCCATCCATGTATTTAAAAGCAATTCTGAAGTTAGAAAACGTGGCATAGGCTCCTTGCACAATATTCTTTATGTGGTCCTCAGGTGATAGTTTTCTATCTAGAACCCTAGATAGAATCCCTAGATCTCTTTATCAGAATTCTTTAAAGGTGTGTGTGTGTGTGTGTGTGTGTGTGTGTGTGTGTGTGTGTGGGTGGTGTGTGTGTGTGTGTGTGTGTGTGTGTGTGTGTTGTGTGTGTGTGTGTGTGTGTGTGTGTGTGTGTGTGTACTCACCTAATTGTACTCACCTATTGTGCTTGCGGGGGTTGAGCTTTGGCTCTTTGGTCCCGCCTCTCAACTGTCAATCAACAGGTGTACAGATTCCTGAGCCTACTGGGCTCTATCATATCTACATTGAAACTGTGTATGGAGTCAGCCTCCACCAATCACTTCCTAGTGCATTCCATTTATTAACTACTCTGACACTGAAAAAATTCTTTCTAACGTCTCTGTGGCCTCATCTGGGTACTAAGTTTCCACCTGTGTCCCCTTGTTCGTGTCCCACCCGTGGTGAAGAGTTTCTCTTTGTCCGCCCTGTCAATTCCCTGAGAATTTGTAGGTGGTTATCATGTCTCCCCTTACTCTTCTGTTTCCAGGGATGTGAGGTTCAGCTCTTTAGCCTTTCCTCGTAGCTCAATCCTCTCAGTTCCGGGACGAGCCTGGTGGCATACCGCTGAATCTTCTCTAAACTTTGTCT